>BSBK01012741.1:0-110000 GCA_027943335.1 Chamaecyparis obtusa
ATCCTTTTTCTATCTTTAGTTTGACCTTAGAAATCCATGATGGATTGTGGGAGGGTAACTCTGCTAAAGGCTTGCTGAATCCTAAAATTTGGTTAAGTCTAAAATTTTTCAAATCTAGAATCTGCATCTTAACTCCTATGAAGCTGGAACCTATCCCAAACAATCTTGGAAGTATTATATTTTATAATTTATACAAATATAAGTTAAAGTATAAGAAATTAAATAAATGTTTATATTTGTATAAATTACCCTCTCTCTCTCTCTCTCTCTCTCTCTCTCTCTCTCTCCTCTCTCTCTCTCTCTCTTCTCTCCCCCCTTATCACCCCCCTCTCTATCCCTTATCTCTCTCTCTTTTTAGTTTTCATAGCACGCAAGCGTTATATTTACTTTACAAAGCGTGTGCGCCCTATTTTGTGCACACACTATTTCACGCGCACCCTATTTGGTGCATGCACTTTGTTTTGGATTGCCAAATCCTAAGGCTTGGAAAACCCAAGCCATAGGATGTGCACATTATAGGTTGCATGCCCTTTAGTGCGTATGCACTATGCGTGATTTGGGACCAAAAAGAAAAGTGGCATCTTTTTGGTCCTCCATCTTTATGCAATATATCCATTGCTCAAATCCTACAGTTATAATATTATACATTATATTTTATAATATATATTATTCCCCCTCTCATTATAAAATCATGGGTGAATATACTATAACATATAACCCCCCCCCCTTTGCCCACATTCCCAGGGGTGGGGGGGTATTTTTTTAAAAACATTACTTTCAGTATTGGATCTCTCACAATAATAACATTTTTAAAATGTTATATAATTTATATACTTTCTCACATTAATATTTTTTTTCTCCATTTTCTTGTTCACACAAATCTTTAGTTTTTCTAGCATAGGTCTCATCTTTTGCATCTTTAGCAGTTGTACAAAAAATGGTTTTCCCAAGTTGATAGGGAGAGGGGATGAACTAATCACTAGTTCATGCTACTAGTCTTCCATTGAGACCTAAGTTGTCCTTCCAAGATCACCTACTAGACCTATAGCATCATCACTCTTCTTGTGATCCCCTAATCCAAACCCCACTCTTCTATCTTGAGCAAACTCCAAGCTTTTCCAACTTCTAGGTCCTCATCCTTGGTGAGGAACTCACTGGGATCCTTTGCTTTCTCTAAGGTCTAACTAAAAAAATCTCTCCAAGCTTCTTGTGAGTTCATGGAGATGTTGTAAAACCTCCCAATACACTATTCCCAACACTTAAGGAAACCCCGTTCATTGATCTTCTTTACCGATTTCAAGATTTGGCACCAAAATAGGGCTACAAGGAAACTACCCCAATTAGCCCTCCTACTCCAAGAGATTAGGAAATAAATCAAAATCCTTCCATTAACTACTCCAAACACAGGTTTAGACTATCCATTATTGGATCCTCCATCTCTACCCTGCATCTGATACTACTTGACACAGGGTGGGGATAGAGGATCCAAGAATGGATAGTCCAAACCTACACTGCCAATTATAACAACAACAAGCACAACAAAATATAACAATGTACTACTTCAAAATAGAATTTCATTCAACATGCCCAGCTATGAGGCCTTTTGGGTTTCATCATATTACAATGAAATTAAAAAGTATCAGTAAGATCTTGCAAGATCTAGGGAACCACCAACTAGTTCAGATCTACAACAGGAAGCATCTCATAGGAACAACCAAGACAGGGTTAAACTTGTGCTCGCAAGCCACCAAGCAACCTTTTGTTGTCCTAAGCATTCAAGCCTCTAGTTTTGCTAAAAACTCCTAGATTCACAAATCTGCTTCTACTCTAATCCCATACTAGTCATCTAATGCTCCGCTTCTACATTTTTCTTGATGATGATATTCTACATCAACCCAAGCTCTCAATATATAGCTAGCTAAGCCACAAGTCACCGAGTCTGGCATTAATTACATTATAGGTCCAGCATAAGGAGAGATACCAAAACTAAAGACATAAATAAAAAAAACATGATGAGAAGATGAAAAATTCCACATTTCATGTGAAACTGGTTGAAAATTGATACCCTAGAAAAATGGTCATAACTTTCAACTCATGATGAATTAGGACTTCTGGTCTTAGGTGAAGATATTAATTTAGGTCCTCTTCAAGTAACTAAGAGAGAAAAGGCTGATTCATTAAGGATCAATGGCTACACGATGCGCAATCAACACATAGAAACTAGGAAAATATAGCTTCGATAGCAAGGAAAACAACTGTAACTTTGAAAAGGTGCATCCAAGATCTCCCAAACCATGCCACCTCAAGAGATGTGTTCTTATACATAGCCTCCACAATCATAAAGGAACAAACCCCTTTCATCACACATGCCAGAGATCTCCATAGATCATTGCAACATAGAAACTCGGAAAGCTGCCCAAAACAAAGTATTGTATTCCTCTGATAGGGAATTCCTCCAAGACTAGGAAAGATCTTTAGGAACCTGAAAAGCTCCTACATTAGAACAAGAAATAACAAGAAAGAAGAATAGACACAAGAGAAGGACTAAGGATCATTTTTAGGTAGAAATAAATCTAACACTGAAGGATAATGATCTAGATGAGCAGGAACCCTGGGTCATCGCTATGAGCTGCTAGAGATGTGTCACTGATGGGTAAAGGTGTTGCGGGGTCTAATAGATGTAGAGTGACTACTGATGGAGGCAATTTGATGCCACTTCACACTCCATAAAGGATATGAGGGTGAGAAGAAGGCCATAATGAGCTGATTAGATATCTGTCTCTAGGGGAAAAGAAGTTGTAGAGTATGCTTGCTGAGCTCTATAGTCTCATGGAGATAAAGTACCAGACATCTCTGATTGATGTAGTTGAAGAAAGTAGTGAAGGACCTGTACCCTTTGAATAATCAATAGAATCTCCCTCTAATCTCATAGTAAGTAGGACAATAGAAGATGAAGTGTGTCTCAGTCTCAATCTTGGTGAGGGTGCATAACTTGCAAATTTGATCATGTCTATCAATGTGATGGTCTATCTGGGCCCAAAGGTAGTGAGATCCAACCCTGAAAGATCCTAGCATGATGTGAAGAGCATGGCACCAACCATGAGATAAGTATCTAGGACGTACAATAATCCCACCTTGAATGTCTAGAAAGTGCTTAGCATAAAAATCCATCTTCGGGCACATACCCCTACATAGGTTGATCCAGGTCATGGTGATATATTGCTTATATATATCAAGTCTGACATGTCTATTCAACTCCTCTCTAGAAGGGAGGAGGTGAGCTAGAACTTCAAGCGAGAACTGATAGGGGAGAGGTGATCAATGTCAATCTCAATGGAACTGAAATAGGATAAAGCCTAGGCATACCAACAATGAGCTTTGGGGGAGGGGTCTAACTTGGAAAGTGCCACCAAAGAGAAATAGGCCAAGTAGGAGTATCTATTGTGACCATCATTGGAGTGTGCAAAACAATAGAGGTGATAAATAAACTAAACTAAAACAAAGATGGCCCCAAATCTAAAGGGATGATCCCTAAACTTAGCCAAAATTATGCTATGAGAGGTGGACCGGTGACATCTGATGATACACCAAAGGAAGATAGTCTAAACATTCTTAATAAAGGCCTAGTCAGAATCTAGAAGGTGTTGGTGTTCTTTTTCCCCAAAGGTCAGCTTGGCATCAGGATTGACAGGGCTAGTGTCACATTCACTCAACACTCCAAATCTGACAGGAAAAAGGGCCAACTGACAAGGATCAAAGAGAGATCCTTCTACACTTTGACCTCCACATCACTCAGGTGGGTATACCTCATCTACACACTCATATAATTTGTGTCACACTATAGGCCTGCAGGTAACTGACTGTGGAATGGTTCTCAAACTCCTAGGTATCCTGTACCTCAATAAAGCCAATATCTCATGCAATAGCCCTACTTGCATGGAGTGAGTATGAAAACCAAATATCTATCCTAACAACATGAAAGGTAAAAGGTGGGATAGAAAGGAAATGATTTTAAAATGATTGAAAGGTCCCCTGAGATGCCCTAAGTCTCTGATAGACAAGTGCCCTGTCCATTGGGCCACAGAGTCAAATACAATATTGCAAGGGACAATTATGAAACAAGAAAACAATATGCTTAATGTGTTGATGCCTGACATCAATCACACACCATGACCAAGCCTCAACTTAACACCCACTTGTGCATTCAAGCATGCTATTATCCATCAAAGGATTTTTACCCTCCCCTTAGAAGAGATCTATGAAAGGACAATACATTAACCAGCATCCACTGGAAGACAAGCACGATCTATCCTTAATATCTCAGCTCATACATGCATAAACACTAACCTTGAACTAGTTACCTCTGCAAAGATAACTCCACTTACAAACACGTAGGCAATGCAAATAGATAAATCAAACACCCTTGATGTATGATTACTGCATTCAAAATTCAAATGGAGATAGCTTGATGATAGTAAGAATAAATTGAGTCCTCATACATAAGACAAATCTACTGTAGCATGCATTGTATTCTCTGAACCAACAATGGAAATAGAACACCCTATATGTAGAGAGAAGGGAAATCTACAGAGCAGAAACTTTCACTAGAACTGACAAAATTTAGAACCCTTTTACTTTCAAAAACATCCAACTTATACCATTAGCTGTCTTGGAATTCTCTAGGAGAATGCAACAAGCTTGGGACAACTAGGGTTAGGGTTTCAACTACCCAACCAACTCAAACAGTCACAAAAGTTTACTGCAGGGGCAGGAAACACAAGCAGCCTAGAGAAAACAAATCTCTAACATGAAAATCTGCAAGCTCAACATAGTACACCAGGAATGCCATTAAAAATAGTCTAATCAGCCACCTACAAATAGCTTCTCGAGCACAAAACCAAACTCCACCAGGTACAAAAGTCATCATGTAATCAACCACAGAGCCCTTGGACCACTTTTCAACAACCAAACCAATCCAATCAGACCCCTAAAACATTTAAGACCAGTTCTTCCTATCACAAAAAACTCTCTGCAAGTTTGAATTTGAAAAGCAACAGTCACTTTACACTTCACAAGTTTTATGTTCTTCAACCTATTTGCCCTGAGTCACGCAACCGCGCAGTCATCAACTTGACCACCACAGGAAAATGGGCCTCACATTATGCTTGGCCACATGAACACAAGGCACCAAACTAACCTTTGTGATCATGTGACCACGGTCTTCCTTAACCACACAATGCTATCACAAATCATCCAAAAAAATCTTCAGCCACCCCATAAATCCCTCGGTGAACAAAAAATAGGCACGTTAGCAACACGGCACCGTGGACCCACACAACTCCGCAACTGCGACAACCAACAATGGTCGAATGATCACATAGCCAAAACATGGGCTATGCAAACACATGACAAGCTATGAGAATGCCACCCTATCACTGCAAACACCGGCCCTACCCTAGTTCACCCGATGCCACATGTCATCACACCAGCATGGACCAATCGAAAATCACCATGAAACATCTGCCAACGGGACCACCAAGAAAATATAGATAGGCCCCAGGGACACATGGAACCCTATCGCATGATTGGATAGCCTAGAAATGGGCTATACAAACATGCAGCAACCTGCAGACCGCTATCGGAACCGCCACCACAACTGAAAATGTCAATCGCATGATCGCATAGCCTTGCAAAAGGCTATGCGAACATGCGACTAACCATCAGCAAACCACCACTCCTTAAAGTTGGCCTACCATACGCCACGTGTCACACTACTACTCACTGCAGCCACCGACTCACACCTACCACAGGACCCACCTACAAACCCTTGGCCACCTGGCACACCGACACCAATCAAAACATAGCACATCACCATCTGCCATTGGGCCCCAACACCATGTGGCACCTGATTGCATGATCACATAGCCAAAAAATGGGTTGTACGACCATGCAACAGCCAGTCACAAGCTGCCACATGACCACCCCTGACAGCGGGCCCACCAACAAACTGCCAAGAATTCAGTGACTACGCGACTAACTGCCAGCCAAGTTGCTGGATGTTAGCAGATAACTGCCAATCTTTCAGAGATCACGTGACTAATAGTCACTAGGTCATGAGATGTTAGTCACTTAACCATCAAAATCAGGAGATCAATAGATAACTACTAGTCACTAGGTCACCAGAAGGAAAGCTAACCACTAGGCAGCCGAAAACCATGAAGAACTGGGACCACGCGGATAGGTGGCAGGCAGTCGCATGATCACATGTCAAAAAATTCTAACATGTGGCCATGCGATAGCTAATTAGGAAGAGCATTTGAAGGCCTGGGCCCACCTGTCATCGCACTTGCGCACTTAAGGAAAGCCGGCAGACAGGGAACTGGGAGGTCAAAAACACACAAAGTTTTGCACAGCAGCAAAGGATAGAAAACACAAAGGGTTTTCGACATTGACACAAAAGTAAACAAGGATGTGAAATCATCAAGGACTTTATGCAAGCCAAAAAGGTCAAAAACATCATGGATTTTCAAAAATACTGTGGGTTTTCGACACTTAGGTAGATTTTTAAATTTTGTTTCCCGCGGACCCTAGAACTTGAAAAACCCTCTGGGTTTTACACATTAGCAGATGCGACCTGGGCTGAAGCAAGGTAACACATAAAGAGCATAGGGTAGGATACTTGACAAACACATTGCAGGGAACAGGCCAATTTCACAAGATTTTTGCTATGACAGAAAATTGGCCTAACAGTGGCTCTATCTGGGGATGCATGTCTCTTGCAGGCATGGCAAGGACTTAGAATCACTGGTAGAAGCAAACCACACCCAGACAAAACAATTAAGACCTCTCCCCACCTTAAAACCCAAAAAATCATAGATTGGCCCCTCACAAAAACCTGGCACCACAACACAGGATATACAAAATATATACGAGCAACACCTGGATGCCAAAGGAGTGCCATCCTTTCCTCTATCCAAAACCTAGTTTCTGCTCACAAAAATAAACAAAGGTCTGAAACCTTTTCCACATGTATAATGATAGAAAACACTGTCAGGTACCGACTGCAGAACATCCCTAGATTTACCATCACCGATGTCTTCCTTCACATGTCCCCCCACAAACTCACTGCTTGAAAAACAAGCATCATCGAAATCACCATGGATTGAAACATATGAAAGAGGACAAGAAACTGATACCTTTTCTTCCTGGCTACAATCATCTAGCTCATCTCCAATGCACTCTTGCATATCAAAAGAAAACTAACTATACTCAGTTTCACTTACCTCAGCCAAGGCCACTGAAACATACTCATATATCAGGTTACTCAGGTTTATCAAGTCTGATTTCTCTTGATAAAACACACCTTTATCCTCACAAGGATGATTCACATGATCAACATCACAAACTAGATTATCACCATTATTTTCACTGCTTGGTGGTAGAAGAAAAACATTGTCCCAATGTAATGCATCTTCATCAACAGAGCAACATTTATCTTGCATTACCTTTCTTTCAACTAGCCTCATTTGTGAGGGAGACTCCAGATCAACTGTATGTGAAGCTTTAAGTGCAAAAGGTGAGTAATCCTCAACAAACTCCATCCTCTGAGCACACTCCTCAAATAGTGGGTTAGAAACAACATGGAATTGTTTCTCATAGTAATTTAGACAAAGCTCCAACTGGTTCTCATGAGTGTCCTCATCAAATAACTCATTGACAATCACACTATATATGTCTTTATTTCCATCATCATACACATCTTCACAAGAAGAAGAGAATTCAGAATCAAAGCTAAAGCATGACTCACCATCACTACTGTCAACATATGAACAATCAGTATTGTACTCATCAGAAGAACCATCCCATAAATTTCCCCACAAGTCTTCAACCTCTAAGACTTTACAATCAGCATCACTACCACCCATTGGCATAGAAGACTGGGAAGAAAAATCCTCTGCAACATGAGAGAAACCCTATGACATATCATCAAAAAGAAAATCACTCTTAACCTCATCCATGCTCCCACAGTCAACACTTTTCTTAGCATCTGTATTAACATCACCATCATTACTTTCTTCTTCCTATATTGTATCTAACTCGTATGCAAAGACCTCTCCATCACTACCTTCATCACCCTCACATGAGTAACCACTTTTAGCACTATGTTCTTCTGACTATGACTAATATGCAAATGGATCATATTCCTTACCTTGTACAACAACTTCAAACTCATCATTAGAGACATAACTTTCAGCCTCTTCATTTTCATAGGACTGAGATATAGAAGCAACAATTTCATGTCTAGGAACATCAGTGGCATTATATTTATAATACATATCACAAGGATTGACTACTGTAGCTAATTCACAACTCAAAGCACCAGCACATTGCTCAATCCTTTCAGGATCTGGAATATATCTCACTATTGTAGCATCCTGAATACATGTCTCATCAGTAGCAAAAGACTCAACAACATTTATACACATATTTTGATTTGACATCTCAAACTGATTACAAACCACAACAGAAGTGTTGATATGCTGATTTGGGACTGTAGTATTAGCACTACATTCTTCTTTTCTTTCATATTCGTTATACCAGCAGACACTCGTGGAAAAATGACCTCTGGTCAATCTATATTTCAAATTGTTTTCAATATCCATTGCAATTACAAATGCCTGATGTAATGTCCTAGGTTCTTTGTCCCTCAACAAGTAATTCATTTTCTTATCAAATGCATCAAAGTAGACATTTACATACACTTGGTCATTGGGTCTATTACCTTCAGGGATTTCATTCAAAACTTTTGCAAATCTGATATTGAACTGCGGGAAAAGTTCATGTTTCTCAATATGAATCTTTAAAAACTTATCATAAGAATTAGATATGCTTACCCTTTCTCCAAACTGCTCCATGAAGGCCGAATGCATCTCACTCCAGGATGAAATAGAACATGCCAGCAGGAAAGAAAACCAATCTCTAGCATCACCTTCTAGAGTTTGAACAAACAATTTCATCCAAAGGTCTTCATGGAAAACCTCAAAATCATTCATCACATCAGTAAAGCACTAAACATGTTTTCTTGTTGATTGATACTGGTTCCTATTAAACTTAGGCAAGTATCCCCTAATTTTATCAGGGATCTTATTAGGGAAACCAGGTATGCCATCATAACAAAATGGCACATATCCTCTGACAAGAGAAACCCTGTGAGCATCCATCACTGACTACAACTGTTGCACACCTACTTGAAAATCTTCAAGACCAATAACAAGAAATCTATACTTGAATTGATCCTTCTTTTGTCACTGAATCTTTCCTACATACTTCATGCTTATATGTCATTTCTTAATGACAAAACCATTTGATAAGGACCATGCAAATGCAATACACTAAATGGAGAATACCTGGATTGCCCTGCTGAATGTTGCTGCCTTCTTCTTAGCTAAATGAAGTCCCAACAAAACTTCACAACTCAGGTTCTTTCTAGCATAGAGTTGTCACCTCTCTTAGAAGGACACAAATTTTACTAACCTATCTTGAAACACCAATAGACTCTAAGCACTCCCACAACAAAGCCACACATAAATCAATCAGCAAATCCAGGTAGCGCACTTGTAAATCTGAAAAACAATTCTCAGATTGGAAAACATATAAGACTCTTCCCCAAACTGAATACAACAAGACTCTGGGATACTCTTATCAGTAAACTTATTTCATTTCCCCAGCAGAGTCACCATTTTGTTGGTGTTCTTTTTTCCCCAAAGGTCAGCTTGGCATCAGGATTGACAGGGATAGTGTCACATTCACTCAACACTCCAAATCTGACAAGGAAAAGGGCCAATTGACAAGGATCAAAGAGAGATCCTTCTACACTTTGACCTCCACATCACTCAAGTGGGTATACCTCATCTACACACTCATACAATTTGTGTCACACTACAGGCCTACATGTAACTGACTATGGAATGGTTCTCAAACTCCTAGGTATCATGTACCTCAATAAAACTAATATCTCATGCAATAGCCCTACTTGCATGGAGTGAGTATGAAAACTAGAGATCTATCCTAACAACATGAAAGGGAAAAGGTGGGATAGAAAGGAAATGATTGTAAAATGATTGAAAGGTCCCCTGAGATGCCCTAAGTTCTGATAGACCAGTGCCCTGTCCATTGGGCCACATAGTCAAATACAATATTGCAAGGGATAGCTATGAAACAAAAAAATAATATGCTCAATGTGTTGATGCCTGAAATCAATCACACACCATGACCAAGCCTCAACTTAACACCCACCTGTGCATTCAAGCATGCTATTATCTATCAAAAGATTTTGACCCTCCCCTTAGAAGAGACCTATGAAAGGACAATACATTAACCAGCATCCACTGGAAGACAGGCATGATCTATCCTTGATATCTCAGCTCATACATGCATAAACACTAACCCTGAACCAGTTACCTCTACGAAGATAACTCCACTTGCAAACACGTAGGCAATACAAATAGACAAATCAAACACCCTTGATGTATGATTAATGAATTCAGAATTCAAATGGAGATAGCTTGATGACAGTAAGAATAAATTGAGTCCTCATACATAAGACAAATCTACTGCAGGATGCATTGTATTCTTTGAACCAACAATGGAAATAGAACACCCTATATGCGGAGAGAAGGGGAAATCTGCAGAGCAAAAACTTTCACTAGAATTGACAAAATTCAGAACCCTTTTACTTTCAAAAACATCCAACTTATACCACCAGCTGTCTTGGAATTCTCTAGGAGAATGCAATAAGCTTGGGACAGCTAGGGTTAGGGTTTCAACTACCCAACCAACTCAAATAGTCACAAAAATTTACTGCAGGGGCAGGAAACACAAGCAGCCTAGAGAAAACAAATCTCTAACATGAAAATCTATGAGCTCAGCATAGTACACCAGGAATGCCATTAAAAATAGTCTAATCGGCCACCTGCAAACAACTTCTCGAGCACAAAACCAAACTCCACTAGGTACAAAAGTCATGTAATCAACCACAGAGCCCTTGGACCACTTCGCAACAACCAAACCAATCCAATCAGACTGCTAAAACATTTAAGACCAGTCGTTCCTGTCGCAAAAAACTCTCTGCAAGTTTGAATTTGAAAAGCAACGATCACTTTACAGTTCACAGGTTTTATGTTCTTCAACCTGTTCACCCTTAGTCGTGCAACCACACAGTCATCAACTTGACCACCACAGGAAAATGGGCCTCACATTATGCTTGGTCACATGTTCGCAAGGCACCAAACTAACCTTTGTGATCATGCCACCACGGTCTTCCTTAACCGCACAATGCCATCACAAACCATCCAGAAAAATCTTTGGCCACCCCATAAATCCCTTAGCGAATGAAAAATGGGCACGTTAGCAACACGGCACCGTGGACCCACACAACTCTACAACCGCGATGACCAACAACGGTCGCATGATCGCATAGCCAAAACCTAGGCTATGCGAACACACAACAAGCCATGAGAATGCCACCCTGTCACTGCAAACACCAGCCCTACCCTAGTTCACCTGATGCCACATGTCATCACGCTAGCACGGACCAACCGAAGATCACCACGACACATCCGCCAATGGGACCACCAAGCAAATATAGATGGGCCCCAGGGACACGTGGCACCCTCTCACATGATCACATAGGCCAGAAATGGGCTATGCGAACATGCAACAACTCGCAGACCACTATCGTAACTGCCACCGCAACCGAAAATGTCAGTTGCATGATCACATAGCCTTGCAAAAGGCTATGGGAACATGCAACTAACCACCAGCAAACTACCGCTCCTTAAACTTGGGCCTTCCATACGCCATGTGTAATGCTACTACTCACTGTAGCCGCTGAGTCACACCTACCACAGGACTCACCTGCAAACCCTTGGCTACCTGGCACACCGACACCAATCAGAACATAGCACGTCACCATCTACCATTGGGCCCCAACACCACGTGGCACTCGATCACATGATCACATAGCCAAAAGCTAGGCTATGCAACCATGCGATAGCCAGTCACAAGCTGCCACATGATCACCCCTGACAACGCGCCCACCAACAAACTGCCAAGAATTTAGCGACTATGTGACTAACCGCCAGCCAAGTCACTAGATGTTAGCAGATAATGACCAATCTTTCAGAGATCACATGACTAACAGTCGCTAGGTCGTGAGATGTCAACCACTTAACCATCAGAATTAGGAGATCAATAGATAATAGCTAGTCGCTAGGTTGCCAGAAGGAAAGCTAACCGCTAGGCAGCCAAAAACCATGAAGAACCAGGACCACGCGGACAAGTTGTAGGTGGTCGCATGATCACATGTCAAAAAAGTCTGACATGCGGCCATGCCATAGCCAATCAGGAAGAGCTTGTGAAGGATCAGGCCCACCTATCATCGCACTTGCACACTTAAGGAAAGCTGATAGATAGGGAACTGGGAGGTCGAAAACACACCAAGTTTTCACAGCAGCAAAGGATCGAAAACACACAGGGTTTTTGACATTGACACAAAGGTAAACAAGGATGTGAAAACATCGAGGACTTTATGCAAGCTAAAAAGGTCGAAAACATCATAGATTTTCAAAAATACTATGGGTTTTCAACACTTAGGTAGATTTTTAAATTTTGTTTCCCGCGGACCCTAGAACTTGAAAAACCCTCTGGTTTTGCACATTAGCAGACGCGACCTGGGCTAAAGCAAGGTGAAACATAAAGAGCATAGGGCAGGATACTTGACAAACACATTGCAGGGAACAAGCCAATTTCACAAGATTTTTGCTATGATAGAAAATTGGCCTAACAAAAGGGATGGGTCCCAAATAGTAGAACCATAAAGTACCACAGGTCTAACCAGTGAATCCAAGAGGGACAACTTAGATGTGGTATCCTAAAAATAATGTCTAAAACATTGTCTCTCCAACATGGCAAGGGAACCCATCCCTTTACTGATCCTAGGAAAAATGGTGGGTCTCAGGATGAAGCAAGGGCTAGAGAACTTAACCCCAAGGTAGGTGTATGAAGAAGTAATCTCAATCTGCAATCCTTGATAATAGAAATGAAGATGTGAGGTCTTTCGGTAGTTGAAAATCATCACTCGTATCTTATCAAGATTCACCACCAGCTGTCTCGAATAAAAAAAAGAGGCCAAGCTATCAAGAAGTCTCTAGAGACTTTCCGGTGAAGAGGAAAGGAGAATCACATCATCAGCAAAGAGGAGAATGGAGACAAGAACCTGCTATAGGTAGCAACCAACCATCACTCGGAAGTGAGGAGTCTCTAAGAAAAACCTCAAGCTCGTCAATGTAGATGCCAAATAAGGTGGGGGATAGGGGGCACCCCTATTTCACTCCAATGGTACTCTGGATAGGGTCAAAGAAACCATCATGAGTCTTGAATCTACCCTCAACATGCTTGTAGAGTCTCATAATAGCTATCAAAAGGGTCTCAGAAATACCGATATCTCTAAGTCTCCAGAAGAGGGCCACCCGAGGGATGGTATTGAATGCCTTACGAAAGTCAATGAAGTAGAAATAGACTTTTGCAGAATGATAGCGAGCCTCCTCAATAATCATCCACAAAGTCAAGATGTGGTCCATGGTCTGGTAATCTTCCCGGAAGCTGACTTGACCTCTAGCCCTGTAATCTCTCTTATCCAACTCCCTATTAAGAATAGTATTCAATACTGTTGCATAGAGTTTGGCAAAGGTGTGCCCAATCATGATGATCCTATAATTGTTGGGGTCATAAACTGACTGAGCCTTGTGAATTGGATAGATTAAGTGTCTCAATTAGGACTCAGGAAGCTAGTGCAAACCAAACTATTAAAGAGTGTGGGAAGGTAGGAGTTCATCATAGAGATATCGAGCTTAAAGAGCTTAGCCTAAAAATCATCCTCATTGGTCACCCTACTGCATCTCATGGATCTGACAGTCTCGTAGATGATGGAAATGGTAAAGATATGGAAATGAGGGGGACGGGTGAGGTGGAGAGATGGCTGGTCAGGGATGTCATAAAGAGTGGAGGTGTGAGAGGCAAGGGATCTAAGATCAATGGTGGAAGGTGAAGCAGGATGCTGAGGGAACATGGTGCGCCAAAAAAGCTTAGGATTCTAAATGAGCGTATCGTATAGGGATATGCACTGTGAGGAAATGAAAGCATGTTTCTTTGAATGAAGAAAGCTGTAGTAGGAGGAACAGAGGCTACCAAAGTTGGAAGGAAGATTCTCAAAGGTCAAGCACAAGGAGAAATGGAAAGCTTTACAGTCATTGTCAAACCACCAGTTCATAGGGAAAGTAATCGACCATGTGGATCTGAGGATAGGGAAGTGAGGGATGGAGAGGAAAGTCACCTCCTAAATAGTTGTGCTTAATAGGTCAAACTTGGAGGAAGCATTGTAGCAGTTGGAAAATCTCTTACGCGAGAGCAAATGATAGAGGTGGACGGTAAAGAGATCACAATCACCCTCAGAAAATTAGAAATGAAAGTGGGTAGGAGAATGATCAAGGATAGTCAAGGAATGGGGAAGGAGAGATGGGGGAGGAGGAGGAGAAAAGTAAAGTGCAAGGCTGAGAAGAGTGTGGTTGGCTAAGGGAAGATGAGAGATAGTGAAGCGGCAGATGGAAGGGATAAAAGAAGTGCTAGTGATAACATAGTCAACCATAGTGGTGCCACCATAGTACGGCCAACACGTGAAAAGCTCAGAACCAAGAAAGCAAGAGAGCTCATTCAGAATAACCAAATCAGAAGACTCACAGAGTTGGACGAGATGACGACCATAAATAGATAAATGTTCGTTGTAATCCTTGGAAACATGCTAGAGCCCCAAACTCGTAGGATCTAGTTCTGAGGTACAAGTCTAGTTAGTACCTTGGTCATGTATAGGGGTATGTAGCTCCCTAGTCTGTGCATTAAAGTCTCCCAAAATAATGATGTCCTCCAAGGTACTGAATCTGGAAATGCACTCTATCAGATAAATAAATGGGTCCACATCCTCGGCACTATGAATGGCGTATGGTGAGGAGGCTGGTGGAAAGTAGCAAACCACGATGAAGATGTCTCTTTGGTAGCAGTTGGCATTACATACGCAGATCCACATGAATCTAGCATGTGTGTCTGAATGAACCATTGAAGTAGCACTATAGAGGTTATCCCTAATCAAGAAGGCAACTCCTTAGGAGCCTCGTACACTACCTGAAGAGTGAACTTCCTCCCTAAAGATAGACAACCATTGATAACTATTGAAACCCATGAGGGGACAAATAGGGCTCTCATGGGTCTCCATAACAACCAAGATATCAGCTGACCCTACTGCATCCTAAAAGAGACCAGGTAATGACCAAAGAGAACTGTTACCATTCCAACAGTTAATAAGAAGAGAGCTAGAGGAGGGTCCACTCTTGTTGAACTGCTAACGTGGTTGTCATTTGGCCTTTGTAGCCTACCTCAAATCGGGGGAGAATCCCAAATCACTTCCTTGAGATTCTGAATAAGTGCCCATTTACCACTGCATCTAGCCTCAGCAACAAGGTTCCTGGCTAGTTTCAATTCTGCCACCTATGATCTAGTGAGGTCCTCATCTAGATAAATCTTAGATGGAAGAGATAATAACTTCCTCTTCGCTCTAAAAATCCGCAGTCTATCATGCAAAGAGAGAAACCTGATAACAAGAGTACCATTAGGACAAACCCAACATCTGTCAAGTGAAATATCATGAATGTCGAGCAGATCCTTGAGAAAGGATTCCCTGATAGAGGAAGGATCAACAGTGGGGGGAGACCACGAACACACAGGTTCAACTCATGCACCCGTCTCACATGCTCATTGTCCATCTTGCCTTGAACCAACTTCTCCACCCCTCAGAGAGGTGTAGCACTAACTGTATTATCAAAAATAGAGGCTGAAGTTTCCACCTTCTCCTCAGTCTCAGACATTAGAGTGGAGTGTTTAGCAATGATATCAGCTTGTTTCACTTTATAGCTGTCGAATCCATCAAGATTCTCAATAACTGATTCTAGGTCAGATTTAATCCTTTCTGACTCAGAAATAAATGTTGATGAAAAATTGTGGAGTAGTTGTTTTAGTTCCAACACTAAGGTGGATAAATTTTGTACAGTGGCATGGAGCTAAGAATTCTCAGCCTCCAGCATGATAAGACAGTTGTGTAACTTCTGATAGGTAGGCATAAGAGCCCTCCCAAAATCCCCAGCCATGGCATTTCCCCTTGGCGCAATATGATTAACAACATCATCAATCCATAGATTTTGTATACATTTTCAAGGTCTTTGACCGCAACCGCATCAATGGCCATTTGGGAGTCCTTAGCCTCAGTATTTGCAGCAGGAATATCCCCAACATGTGAAAGGCCTCTTGTCCTAGCTACGTTTTTAAGTCTCATCGGCACCAAGGATAGCGGCACAGATTAGAACCGCACCCTAGAAGAAATCTTCCTGCAACCATAAGCCTTTTGAGATTCCAAATTACACAAGACATTCCATCAAACATTTTGCATGCATGGTCGACAAACCCAAATGTGCTCAGTTTCTCATGTATTCAGTTTCACGTGCATTCTATCAAACACATCGCGTGCATATAAATCTAATCAAAATCTACCGACAATACCCTTGTTTACTGTGTTTGCAAATCCCTACTATCCAGTTGCCGCTTGCAACCTGCCTGCTTGTCTATTGCCATTACCTGCCTGTGCGTGGGAATCCCTGCTATCCTTGTTACAATCGAGAGCGTTCTTTATAGAACCTATACCACGCCACTGCTGAAACCCCAAATCAAGCGCATGCATAGACTGTGCGTGTAACTGTCAATCAAATGGTAACCGCAAGCTATGCCAGACACTTTGAATAGCACGAGTGTTCTCCTTCTTTTAGTTGATACTAGATCAAAGCACCAGACTAGAAGCATCCAACAAAGTCACAGCAACAGACCTGAATATCTGGCACCATTTTAATCCAATTATTAAAAAAATAAACATAATAATTATAAACTAACCATCAAGAGATGTACCTATTTGAATATAAACTTATGTTTTTACATGTATTACTAATTTATAATTATTTTCTAATTCTATATTTTTACCACAAATAATAATTAATATACAATTTATTATTTATTAATAAATATTATATTAATTTTGACAATCAATATTATTTACAAATAAAAGCAACTGTTGGAAAACAATTAGAATGCTCCAAACATACTTTTCTCCCATATGCGTTTTTGGTAACATAGATAAGACCATTATAATAGATTGAGTCCACTTAAAAATTAAAAAAATCATATTTTAAATTATTATTCAAAGTTGTTCAATAAACCATGAACACATTCATATGCTATTACTAATCTAATTAAATCCAACTTTCTTAAAAAGAATTAAAAGTAAATTATAAGAAAAAACCACTTAACAAAGTTTTTATATATTAATTTTCAATTTCCTTTCCAATCAAACATTTTGTTTAAATATTTTTTTTTAACCAGAATAAGTAATTAAAAACTTACAATTTTATTCATCATCCATACTAAAAATGAAAAGGAATTTTCCTTCTTTTATTGACTAGAATTTATCTCTGATCGTTGACGAGAATTTAACTAAAATAAATAATATTATTGAATCTCTTATTATGACACCGAAATGGAAAGTAGTTAATGGTGGAGCCCAACAGCCATGTAAACATCCACTCTCTCAAAGTTTGATAAATGCTTGGAACTTACCTTTCACTCCACAAGAAATTGTTTTGAGAAACGGTCCTGTTTATTTTTTCAACATTCTACGATTCTTTCCACCCTGTAAAAGCTGGAATTGCTATCTCTAGACATTTTCCCTTACAAATTTGGTTGTCAAAGACGATGTTTGACAAAATGTACGGTTTGTTTAGTTTTTAGTGTCATCCAGGTTTGAAGACTCTTTCAATCTCTCTCAGGCTACAAAGGTAAGTTCGTTCCTTCTTTCAGCTTTGCAAACTTTCAATATTTCTGGAAAATATAGGTTCCTTTTTTTAGTCTGTTGTAACTTGTCTATTTTGATTTTCAGGAATTTCTTTTTCCAGATAACTTTATGAAAGTTAGGTTTCTTGAAAATTTCCTTCCTCCGACGCATGTAGTTTTCTTATGACAAGCATTTTCCAGAATTTACGGCTGGTCTTTTGCATACGCTGTCTCTTTTACATCCAATCAGATTTTTCCGGGAAATTTACGGTGTGTTTCCGTATTAATTTCCCCTTTGAACGAAATAGAAACAAAATTGTGTTTTGCCAGAAAACAAGAAAGCTTACCAGGAATTTTGCTAATATCTCACTACTGGCTAACTTCTTCGAGTCATGAATTCAGTAAGTTTTCGGAAATCTGTTGCACTTGCTATTTGTGTATGTCAAGCTTCGATTTATGCAAGGTTTCTTATTACACATGATATATGTAGATATTGAGTTGCAACATTTAGATTTATAGTAGAAGTAGAAGTTTCCAAGTGCCAGTACGGCTTTTATTTCTCCTACAGATAATTCTCTAGAAGTAATTTTGGTATAATCTGTACAAGTGATTTTATGGAATAGCAAAATCTTTGCCCGTCAATCTTTGAACTTTCAAATCTTTTTATGCTTTGCATTTATACATCTTATTTAAAATTTTCTGTTTGTAGGTTGTTTTAATGAAATCTGAAAGATCATTTCCTATTTTCCGTCTTAGGTAAGATTGATCTTTCCTATTTTCCGTCTTAGGTAAGATTTATTGTTTGCAAGCGCGTCGTTCCCTGGTATTCGACGGAAATTTACTACTTTCGACCATGTTCTTCAAAATATGAACTCAGTCTTTAGGTATCCTAGCAACCTAAAAATAGAAAAAAGGTTGAAGCCATGAAATTTCCCAAATTTATGATGATAAACGGATCGTTTTTTCTGGATTTGAATACTACAGAAAGGTTTATGAACTGTTCAATAACGAATAAAAAGCATTTAATGATTTTATATTTGCAAGCAGCGTATCCAGATTTTAAAACGGACTTTGCATTATTAATTTTTAGTTTGACCTACTATCTTATGAATCAAGATTGTCCTGGTTTCCGATGGAAACTTACAGTTTCGACACTCTTCTGAAACATATAACGTCAGTCCTTATTTAAAAATGCAAAAACGTAAAAGACATGAAATTTCCGGAATTCATAGTAATAGACTGAATGTTTTTGGATTTGACTTTCATTGACCGTCCAAAAACGAAAAGTATTTACTGTTTTTATATGTGCAAGAAGAGTCTCCAGATTTTGCCACGGATATTACGTTATCAATTTTGGTTTGATTATCAGTTTCCACTTTTTTAATCTTAAAATAAGGAAAAATTAATGACAGAAAACGTTGAAGTAGTAGAAATTTTAGAAAGTCAGAAAAACGTTAACTACAGAGAAATTTCAGAAGTTCATCATAATAGATGAATGTTTTTTATTTGACTTTATAAAAATGTGATCGCACAGTCAAATCCAGAAATGTTGAAGGAAAAAATTGTGTTCGAGCAACATAATTTAGCGCAGATATTTTGGTTGGACAATTGAACAGTCCCCTGGTATAAGATAAAATTTACCTAGTATTTTTTAGCAACCTGAAAAATATTCACTGGCCAATCTTAATCTAGAAATAAAGAAAAATTGTATTTACTATTCTTTTTAATTTCCAAGTAGCATCTCAAGATTTTAGCAAAGATATCTTGTTATGAATTTTTTGTTTGGCAGGAAGCTTGTGAATGAATCTCTCTACGTTTGAATAACGTGAAATATTCTTCTTATTCTCAGGATGATGGAAAACTAGATCTAAAACTCTTTGAAAAATGTTTGTTGAAGAGAATTGTTGAAGGTAGGAATTCTCGATTGAGCTATGTTCTCGCTTTGAAAATTGGAGATTCAGAAAAAAAATTACCACAGAAGTTCAGCTTCACAACAATTGTTGCAATAGAGAAGCTTTATGCGTTAGATGTGAAAAATAATATTTAGCTATAATTATTTTGATATTTTAAGGCATAGCATTCAAATTCGAGCCTAACTACGTAAGACACAAAATTATAGGAGTAGCTGCCGAGAAATTCTAAACAAGTCATACACAACTGCTGTAGGAATTGACCCTGACAATTACCCCTAATTACTGAACAAAATTATTTCAGGCCTCCAAAAAATAAAAACCCCTTAGTCCCTCCTCTACATCCCTGCAAGCTGTGTTCTTCCACTGGTTATTCAGTTGAGCAAGTATTATTTAAATTCCCTTATTTTCTAATTTAGTCTAACTTAGAAAGTAATAACTGACAGTGTATTGGGTATTCAGCAGAGCAAGTATTATCTGAATTCATGGAAGAAAATTTAAAGGGAGCGGAAGACACTAACAGAAATTGCCAATATCGTAATACAATTGGGTGATCTGCCTCTGAGTGCTCGTCAAGTTCTCCAGCTACAACACAAGGTCCTGTAAATTTTTGTAGCATCCATTCGTTTTGGGACATTGCAGAATCAAAATCTACTATATTTCAAGGGTTTCAAATTCCATTAAAGCCCCAGTTAAGGAAGAGTATGAAGGCCAGATCATCTCTACCACCTTTGCAGCCTCTTTCAATCAAAAGGAGATATTTAGAAGAATGGCCTGGACCGAGATCTGATGAAACTGGCGAATCAACACATTGTTCAACGCATAGGGGTAAAAGAGATTCCAGGAAGCAACTAGAGAGGGACAAATTTTTCTTCTCTGATACGGAATGTTCAATTGTTACTGAGCACATTTATCTGCGCAGTGACGTAGCAGCCAAGAACCGAGAGATTCTCCTTCAAAATGGTATAACTCATGTGCTAAATTGTGTGGGTTCAGTATGTCTCGAATATTTCAAGACAGAGCTAATTTACAGGACACTGTGGTTGGAAGACAGGCCCTCGGAAGATATAACAAGCATACTGTATGATGTCTTTGATTATTTTGAGGAGGTAAAAGAACAAGGAGGGAGAGTTTTTGTGCATTGTTTCAAGGGAATTTCTCGATCAACCTCCCTAGTAATTGCATATCTCATGTGGAGTAAAGGTCAGAGCTTTACAGACGCATTTAAGTATGTGAAAGCAGCTCGAGGTATCACAAATCCCAACATTGGCTTCGCTAGCCAGTTATCAGAGTACCAGAAGAGAATGCATGCCACGTCCTTCAGCCAAAAATCTCTGCTAAAAATGTACAGAATGGCTCCTTATTCTTTGTATGCTCCTCAACATCTGGTTCCAAAATCAGTCGATCATCCTGGCCCGAATGCATTGGACTCCAGAGGCGCTTTCATTGTACAAATACCATCTACAATTTATGTCTGGATTGGAAACAGTTGCGAGCCTTTAATGGAAAGGAAGGTAGAGATTGCTGCTTTACAACTGATAAGGTATGAGAGAGCTGAGGATTCAATTGTTGTTATAAGAGAAGGACATGAAGAGGACGAGTTTTTGGATGACCTTCCCAAAACTGCTCTTTTATTAGATGGCCATGATATCTCGGAGAATAAACCATCAAGGGGTAATTTAGAGGGATCCTGCTTTGGTAAAAATAATGTTGATCCAGCAAGCAGAGATCGAATTGGTGTTCGAGACAAATGGGTAGAATCATATAATCTAGATTTTGAGATTTTTGATAAAGCGATAGAGCGAGGTGTTATGCCTCCATTTTCATTCTCAGGACCACAAATAGAAATACATCTTCCAGCTAGAGATATTGGGTGGCATATATCACCAACCAACTTTGTTTCTCGTAGTGTGAAGGAGCTTGTCACATTCAACAGAACAGAGAGTATTGGATGCACAAAATGATGACAAAGCTGGTCACATGGAGACAGAACTTTTGTTCCCAGGTCCTTCAAAATCTTAATCTTCTCTCCTAATTGTTCTCCTGCCTCAATAATTTCAGATTTTAGAAAGAATTCAAAGTCCTTTTCATGTTCTTACTTTTCCATATATTCTCTCGTTTCCTTCATCACAGAGTTGTTCTGGTCAGTACCTATTTTTGTCAATTCAAATATCTGATCCATCACACCATCCTCTTGAGAATATTATAAAGTCACTTTGGTTTCTACCCGAATAATCTTATTTGTTTTGGGTTTACCATAAGGTACACAATGTTAGAATAGTTTTTCCTCTATGATTTTGTCAAATATGTTAAAGTAATCTGCATTGTAAGTTGTGTACTCTTAATTAAGAATCATTTTTAGAGTATGAGGAAGACACCATAGTGTGTTCTTAAATTTGAAGGTTTTGCAGTTCAGATTTTATAGATTATCAAGGAAGAGTGAGTGTTTTTAGTGTTGAGGATGATTGTGAAAATTGTGAAGGTTGAAGTGTTTTGTTGAAGATTGACAATCCATGTACATACCATGAAAGGACTAAATTTTATATAGTTACATAAAATACAAATCTTATTCTCTAAATCTGAATTAGTCTATGCAACATGGGAAAACTAGTGCATGCGTTTCGAATTTGGATATCATTCTTAAGTAGTGATTGGCTCTACTAGTTCTCTCCAACATTAATTTATTTATCTCTGACTTGATATTCATATCCGCATGTCTTTTTCAATACGTGTGGTGAAGTTACGGGGAAATACTTAATACAGATACCCATATTTCAGTAACGATTGGAAATTGTATCAAATGGAGGTCAAAAAAATTAGCAAATTTACATTTGTGTAATATTTTGGTTATATATATTTTATAAAAGTAGTTTGCAAGTTGAAATTAATTATTTCGTAAGGATTTAAAAATAAAATAATTCTTTTAAGTTATGTAAAAGAACATGTATTCTTTTTAAAATGAGATTATTTTAATAGGCTTTTTTTTCTTAATTTTTTTTTTTGATCGATGAAGGGCCGAAGTCGGGATTTTTATATATATAAATATAAACATAAATTAACAAAGTATCTATCATTAGTTCAAGCCCACTATTGTAGGGTCTAATGCTCAAAATGAAATCATATCAACTTTCAACAACAGTAATCGGCTGATACCAATATTTACTTCTAATTTCTTCAGTACAGAACACCAGGGATAGCCATGAAAACCAATACAAATCACCGCCTGCAAAAAGCTTCTCGAGCTCAAAAACCTACTCCACCAGGTACAAAACATCACTGTGAATGGTCACTGAGCCCCTCGGATCAGTCGGCAATAACTGTGCCACCAAACCATTTGAAAACTGCTGCTAAAGCCATAATTCTAGTACTTCGTGTCACGAAAATCCTCTACAAATTTGAACTTGAAATGCAACGGTCATCCTCAGGGTGGCAACAGTCTATCAACAGTCAACATCTGAACTGAGATCTACTTTATATCACCATCATTACATCATCATGTTTCACGGGCTTGGCAACTTTAACTCCGCAACGCCGACATTCCCTTAATGGTTGTCACATGATCGCATAGTTTGAAAATGGCTTATGTGAACATGCGACACCCCATAAACCTTCACCACCGTTAACTTCCCTTGGGTACCGAACCCATGATGTACATCCACCTCAGCGCTCTCTGGCCAATCAGAAAGGAGACACGTCGGCAATTATGATATTTTCTTCTTAATTTAATAAGAATTATGATATTTTATTTTTTTCAATTTCATTTGTAAATCATAAATATTATAAAATAATCTTTAAATAATAAGATGTCAATATAATTTAATACACAAATGATATCATCTAAAAATATCAAAATAATTATGTCATGATATATATAGAATACAATTTGTCTATTTGACAAAAAATTTTATAATAAAAGACTTAAATTCTTCTATATAAGAAGAGGAAAATGTCATTGTTTATCACTAAGATTGCTATCAATACTTTTTTTCAAATTTGCAAGGCGCAATAAGAGAAGGATGCCCACTTGTCCCCAATCCTTTATTTAGAGCCTCAACTACTTATGATTGCATTTTTTCAAAGTTTTATAAATGGTATTGGTCCACAAGTTTCTGAGTATGTGACAAATATATAGCTTACTAGCCATATATTACTTTCTAAACTATACAAGTATAATTTTGTTAATATGTAATAGGCTTAACATATATGTGTAAGAGAGAAAATTGGGGAAAACATGCATGCTAAGACAACCACAAACCTCTAAAAGCACACAATAGAATCCTAACTTATAACTAAAGCTATTGAAATGAAAGTGCATAAACATGAAAATAATAAATTAAATCAAGTGTAGCATATTAAGATGAAAAGATGTTCAATTAAAGTAGTTTAGTGAATTTAATTGATAATGGGATAGTCCAATTTTATACACACACTTTTGTATATGTTATATTTATAATAATTTTAATATCTTCTTTTAGCTAGGAGAGTACAAGTTCGTCAAAAAATTATATCATTATATATTGTACTTTTATTATTTTCTAGTTTTTAATATTTGTTAAGAAGATATTTTTAAAAAGGTTGAGAAAATTTTGATGCTTAAATGGTAAGGAATCTATAAGAAACATGTTCAATGAGAATGACATTGTACTAATAAATACAAGAAGGATATTCTAAACTTAAAGGATATTGAAATACAAACAATTATACTTACTATAAAATGAATCATCGAGCAATCAATAACTATTAACTCTGAAATAATATTCTAAGATACAATATTGGTTTTTCTATTTTAAAAATAGATAAACAAAAAAGACTCCATTTATATCATATATTGTCACACAAATTTAATATGTGACCTTCTAGATTGAATGCCCTTTCTAGTATCTTAAGGGTTTGAGGGATAGTTAAGCATCATATTAGAATTAATGATCTATCCTTTAGAATTGATGGTTTATATAATTATGTACATCTATTTGGTAGAATCTGTGCTAGACTAATAGTTGAAGGATAGTTAAGCATCTTATTAGAATTAATGATCTATTGTCTAAATTTGATGGTCTATACAAATATTTAGATTTATTTGGTAGAATTTGTGCTAGAATAATAAATCATTAATAATCTTGAAACCTTCCTTTATTGAATTCTTGACTTAGAAGAATATTAACTAGTTTAAATATGTTTTATAAGGATAAATTTGAAACATAAGCACCTTTTAAAAAATCACTCTTTACTAGAACTTTTTGAGTGTTGATTATAACCTTATTTAATGGACAATTTTAAATTACTTGGGATCACTATTTTTTTTATTGGGTGTGTTAGGTCTACTAAATTTTGTCGCACTCTGGTCATAGTTACAGATTTTGTTAGTCTCTAGAGATTTGGAAATAAACGATTACTAAGTCCTCAATAAATTGTCTTTTTTGAGCTTAAATGATGATGCTCAAGTCTTTTCTCAAGTTGGTCAAAGTTTTCGGTCACTTCCTGAACACCTATTGGAACTCGACGCACCACTTGGATCCATAGAAAGGAAAAAAAGAAGATAAAGTGTATGTTTGAAAAGGAATCTGCGCAATTTTTAAGTTATGAAACTCTTGTCGAAACCTAACAGTCAAATTGGAACCAAAGCATCAGCAAAAAGGAGTTAGTCATTCAAATTAATCTATTAAGTTGGGGAATCGTCAGAATCTCTCTACGGTTTGGAAACTTTTGCCAAAACTAGATGAGCAGTTAAAGAAGGGTTTTAGTGCTTCATCAAAATGAAGAGCTATATTGATAAAAGGGATATCGATATAGCTTATCTTCACCTTCATCAACATGATATTTTCGATTAGATTTGGGGATCTATAGAATGGCTTGAGTGTCTTGTCAAAGTTCTTAGTTACATCGATAGGGCCATCTTGATGGAGCTTCTGCCTTGTTTGGTCGATGTGATGTTTCCAATAAAGTTTTGATTTTCTATAATGGGGTTTTCAATGAGACTTCCTCTAGTCTTATTGATAAGAAATTTTTGGCATAGTTTTGTGGTCTATGAAATATCTTTTGTGTTTTATCAAAGTGTTTTCTTTCTTCGATAAAGGGATATCAATTTAGTTCCTATTATGTCTCATCAATAAGGCTCTTTTCGATAAGGATTTGGATATCTTTGGGATGTTGAAAGTGTTTTTCTGAATTGCTTTCTTCCATTGACAAAGACATCAATGAAACATAGTATGGCTTTATCGACTAACATGATGGACATATATGTAGAATGTAAAGGTACATAAAATGAAGGAATTTTTGCAGGAAGTGGAATCAGAGGATGAACGTGAATGCCAATAGATATTGAAAAGCGTCATTAGGGAATAAATCAGCAATGAATCAATGAATTTGAGTATTGGGCATTGATACTTAACTACATCCAATGACTTTTCCCCCCAACGACCCCTTTTTCAGAGTGGCACCATTAATGTTTTATGCTTCTGTTCAATTCATTTAGCTACCCCATGCCTGGTTATTGTTGTAGATGGTCCTTGAACCCATTTTTCTATGCCAATGGTCTGATCATTAAGTGATCGAAGGGATATGGGTCATTAATTTTTTGTAGGGGTATTCATGCGGCTTCATAAATGGTTTTCTCTTTGTCTTTCATGGATTCCACTTTCTCACAAGAGTCATATCATTGATTTAATCCATCTAATTCTACCTTATGTAATCTAACTCTGGTTAGGGTTTGTACTTAATGATCAATCTGAGTTATGCCTTCACTATAAAGGAAAAATATTTGTAATGAAGTAAGGGTTCTAAACTTGGAGATTTTTGTACGGGGTATTGCATAAAGAGATAGATAGAATTTGTTATGTTAACATAGTCTCATGTTTGTAGGATTTTAAATCACATATTGGATAAGAACTAATGAAAATATCAACATGTATTATCTCCTATTTAATTCTCTCATTGTTGTATGAAGTCTTCTATTGAGGATAGATCAATTTGTCTTTAGAGCTTTCATTGTGAATCTATCATTGTGTAGTCTAGGTTTGTTTCGAGGAAGGAATGAAAAACTTACTACAAATTGTAGGGATGGTGTGGGAATGATAGATATTTAGTCAAAGTATGATACATGGTGTGGTTAATAGGATACTTATGTAAGGCATGAATAGATAGGAGACATATGTGAGCTTGTTATGATTGTTTGAATATTGGACTCTATCTCAATGGTCTTAGGTACTGGTCATAATCTTTATAATTTCAACAACCATCAAATCACCAAAATCATTTTCTATTTCTAATATTAATAGTAAGGTTAGAATAAAGTTTTATTCTCAAATATGTACTAATAATGTACACTAGAATATAGCCAATTTTAGATTAGATTCATATGCATTCTGGTCCAATAAATTGAGAATTAACTTCTTAATGTTTAATAATTGATTAAATATTGTCAATAACTAAAGGTATTACAAGGGGGACTTCCCTCGATTTTGTAGAGCTCAAACCGAAGGAGATATTCTTTAATTATTTCTAAAGAATTCTCAAGAAATCTGGTCACTACTTTGGAGTAACCAATCATAGGAGAAGGAGAACGCTTAGGTTTATCTCAAACATTAGTTGGAAAGACCAACAAGATGCTTCACTTTTATTCAATATTAGTTTATGAAAACTATATAGCATACTAACAACAATTAAAATATCAACTTCAATTTTAACAAGTGAAATATGAAGATTAAAATTAAATAGTGGTTTTATATTCTTAATTCTCATTTTTTAAGATATCTTAAACCTAAAATGGTATTATTTTAAAGATGGTTGTTACTTATTAAAAAATTAATTTTGTTAATATAGTGCGATATTTCTCCTTATTTTTACAAAAAGTTCAAAGTTTTCAATTGGGAAAAAAATAAGTTTTCAATGGCTCTTAAAACCTTATTAAAAATATATTTTTAGAGGGATCTGAGAACCATACACAAATAATTAGTTTCATCAGGAATAACATTTTAGAACAACAACTAACTACAAAATATAAACAACAACCTAAAGTAATATCCTCATATAGGCACAAGTTGAAATAACAGGAGGTCAAAGCCTTACATCTTGGTATAGGATTTGAAAGAATCCCTTAATATTAATAACAACAAACCATGGGCTTTTCCAAAAACCCATAACTAGAGAAAAAAATGGGTTTTAACAAGGCTTCCATAATCTTGAGCCTCCCAAACAACCGAGGGGGTGAAAAAGAACCAAGCATTCTGAAAGGCTCCCCAAACCTACAACTTGGTTCTTAGAATGGAACCCAAAACCAACTAGTAGAAGACTGTAGAAAAATCCCATCCAAAATTCAATTTCTTTCTAGCCATACTCATTTCCACCTTAAAATAAAAGGATCACATCTTAATAAGAGGAAGAAAGAAGGAGAAATCTAGCTAATAAAACCAAGGATGATTAAAACCCACTTCAAAGCTACCAAAAACAAGGAAATACCTCATAGGGCTATAGTCCACATCTCCCACAAAAAAAATATAAAAAAAATATCCACCTCCATAGGAGATATTTTTGAATAGTTTGGATAATTGAGAGGGGTGGTGAATCATTTATCATAAAATAAAATTCTTAATCTTAATTTAACTAGAGTAACCTTAATTCAATCAAATAAATAAAACATATATGAAAATGGAAGCACATAAGAACACCATACACAATGAACACTGAATTTTTACATGGAAAACCCAAGATGGGGAAAAAAAAGAGAATAATTATTCTCAATAATGAAACACCAGTTAAGGTGACATCAATTAAGGTAAGTTTTACAAAGGGTGACTCACTGCCAAGTTGCTCACTGTAGGTGGGCTCACTGCCTAGCTATCACAACTAGCAGGAAAAGGCTCACTACCAAACAAAGAATAATGAAAAGGAAATCCACCACTAAAATAACCGTCACCAAATGCAACACTAGAAGAACCTTATTGCCTACTACCTTTGATAGCACATTTTTGCATACATAACAAGATATGGTTTACTCCTTTCAGATTCACATACTTTCTTCTACACACAAACATTAAACAAAATCATATTTTACATATACCATACCATGCCTTCATAATCTTCTAAGCTAGCCAAGCACAATTTGAATTCATAATATTTTAAGTCACCCAAACACAATTTGAATTAGGTCACCAAAACAATTCATGCAATGGAAAAGAATGAAATGTGGACCACATAGAAAATCCTCACTCAAATCAACATGCTACCCATTCACCATAATACCAAGAGCCAAATAATATAATTTACATGTTACGATGCATACTATGTTTCTAGAGTAAATTAACCAATTTCTAGATCAATCCAGAACCAAAAGAGTCTATCTGATTATGTTACAAGATGAATGGGACTATGATAAACATGGCCAAAGATAGATCAATATAGCACAATATCTAGAGTGTGTTAATCAACATCACTAAAACATTAAAAAATAACCTCATCCAATTAGCCAAGGTGTGTTGACATTAATGACAACTATTAATGACAACAACAGTAATAGCGTCATATTTGCAACAATCTCCCCTTTTGGCATTGATGACAACATTCATTAATGACAAACCAAACAGCTCAATATCATCATCAAGACCTCTTTTCTTCTCCCCTATTGACATCAAAGACAAAGGGAAAAACTCCCCTTGAAAAAATTACTCTGATCCCCTACAAGAAATCCACCAAGCATTGGTCTAGATAAGTATGATCATATAATACCTGGACCAATGCACACCTTGGTGCATATTAGTGCAGACTAGGAATGGGAAAACCCCTAACTTATGTTGGAGATACTTAAAACTATCTTTTCATAGTGTTTTTGTGAAGATATCTTTGAAATATACTCTTTTGTAGATGCATATTCAGGTCTCACTTCACAATCCAATACCTTTCCTCTTAAGAAATAATATATAATAGATATGTGTCTCATTCTCGATTATTGTACCATTTTTTTGGAAATTTTTATTGCACTAGTAGTATCACACATAATTAAGATTGGACATCAAATGATATGCCGATATCCTTTAGCATTTTTTTCATTCAAGGTACTTAAGTGCAACATGAGGATGTTGTATTGTATTCAACTTCAGTAATAGATAATGATACAAAATCATGTTTCTTACTTGACTATTCAACCAACTAAGAGCCAAGAAAATAATCTCTACCACAAATTTACTCCTTTTATCAACACATCCAGACCAATTAGCATCAATTAGGTTATCAAAGTGAAATATAAATCCCTGGGATACCATAATCTAAAAATTTGTGTTCCTTTCAAATATCTAAAGATCATTCTTACTTAAACAACATGTGATTATTTTCATTCTTGTTGAAATCTGACTAGTAAACAAATAACATTCATAAAATATGACCTCTCATAGTAGTCAAATATAACAAACATCTAGTCATTGACCTATGTTTAATTGCATCAAGTTTGGGTGAATTATTATCTTTTGTTAGCTTATATTCATTGACAATGGGTGTACAAACCAGTTTAGAGTTTTCCAATCCAAACTTCTAGAATAATTTTATGGTATACTTGGATTGAGAAATAAAAATTCTTTTGTCGTTTTGATTTTCTTGTAACCCAAGAAAGAAATTTAACTCATCAATCATATACATTTAAAATTCCTTCTACAATTCATCTGCAAATATTCTATATATATCATAATTTCCTCCAAAGATTATGTAACCAACATAAACTACAACAATTAAAATTTGATTTGAGTCAACTTTGTAGTATAATTTTCTCTCATCATATCCCTTTTGAAATCCTTTTCCAATCATGTGCATGTCTCATCTTCCATATCAGGCTCTACATACCTATTTCAATATATGCAATGCTTTCTTTAGTCTGCAAACTACATCTAGATCACTACCTAATTTAAATCCTTCAAGTTTCTCAACCTAGACTTCTTCCCTCAATTTTCCATTCAAGAATGTTGATTTTACATCCATACGATAAACTTAAAAATTTTTAAAAGCTACAAAAGATAAGAATATCTTGACTACTTCTATCCAAGCAACAAGGAAACGTGTTTATCCAAAATCAATACCTTCAATCTGAGTGTAACCTTTGCAAACTGATAGATACAAACTAGTTTGCTTGCACTAACTTGATTAGGAACCTCCTAGCTCCCAATCCACCAAGATCCGAAACACTCCTAGGATCTTCTGAGTCCCCTCCTACTTGGTTTAGGACTTCTCAGTGCCTCCATGCAAGGTGATAGTGCTTCACTAGGGTATCTACCTTCAATTACATTCATCTTCCCTACTCCATTAGCTCTCCTCTAATGGCTTCTTTGGCTCTTGTAAATGAACTTGGTATCTTTAAGGGATTCTTTTGTTTCATTCAACCTCCTTGCTTCAATCTTGATCCCTCTATCCCAAGGTTTGAAGATCTAGGTTATCGATCTCCACTTTTTGTCTCAAAAAGTCTATTGGGCCTAATAGCCTTCAACTAGGTCTCCCTGTCTAGTTTTTGGCTATTTGGCTGAAATGTCTCTAAAAAACCCACCAAATGAATTATGGATTCCAATACCCTTTTCTAAGTTATCAAATATTTTGTAGGTCTCTCCTCCTCAAACTATCTGTACATGCCCTTCTTATATTTAAAGGGTATTAGGGATAATTGAGCTTCTTGAACCAGTCAAGCTTTCTCATCTTCAAAGTCTCATTGGTTGGATTTTTCAAACCCCAATCTCCTTGGAGGGTCTTTGTATGAGTACAAAGACTCTCTCCATCCATTAAACTTAACTCCCCATTGAACCCCTACATCAACACATGCAATAGCAAGTGTAAGCTCCTTAGTCAGGCTCACTTTTCTCACGTAGGACTTGCTTACATTCATGGCCAATGAAACTTAGAGGCCTCCACCATTTATATGTACATTGTACATAGGATCCCTTAACATATCCCAAAGCCTTGTGATGATTTCATGGTAGGGTTTCATGTGGGAGCCATGAAAGAACTCCTCAGTCCTGGGTACGCCAGTGACTAGCTACTTCACCAAACAAAAAACAAAACTTGAAAGAAATAAAAAGAAAGAACTCCTCATCTATGGAAGAGAAAAAATACTAATATAGATACAAGAATCCAATGCCAAAACTTGAGATTCAATCCATACACATACTTAGGATTGATTTCACAAATAGACTATGTTCTAAAAATTAGGGTATAGTGATCTTGCCAAAATTTATAAGAACTTGTAATAATGTCCAGCCTTGGGATTTGAGCTCAAATGGTCTTAAATGCCTTGCCCCAACATGGAAAAGTGGTTTGAACATCCACCATTCCCTATAAACTCTCTTGTCTTCACCAAGACAAATGTTGTCATGCAACTTTTCAAAGTTGCAAAAGTTGTCATGACAACATTTTGACAACTTTTGTATTTCTTGCTCTCCCTAGGTCTAATGACCTCAAAACCTTATCAAATGGTGGATGAACCTCATAAAATCCATTTTTGGATTCATTTCCATATTTTCTTATCATAAATGAGTCATTTGGCTCAAATCTCAATGCTAAGCCAGGAATAGATCTGAAGACCACTAACTAACACTTAGAACGTAACCAAGGTACTAGATTGGAATAAGCCAAATCTAGAACTCTTAAACACACCAAAAATATCCTAACTAGGACCTCTAACTATCTTGACTTGGCTAGGGTCAATACAAGCCAACATAGAGTAGTAGCTTAGCCAAGATCTTAGGTGCTCCTGCACCATTCTCGCAAACAAAAATAAATCAAGTCACCACTGAAGTGATCAGGTTAGGGTCAAGTCCTAAATTCTTGAATTTGGTCTCTTGTACCCATGATGCCTCTACATCATCCTTACCTTTCCATTTGACCAAGTGTTCCCAATAGGTCTTATGTCTGGTCCTTTTACTAACCCTTGAGTTCAGTATCTTCTATGCCTTTGTCTTTATTGTGCGATGTAGTTGAAGTGCTTCTACCTCATTAGTGACCTATGTGAGATTTTGACCTGTATTAGGAAGTGGTCCTTTATAGAGTACTAGATCTGCAACATTGAAGATAGGAGACAGTCCTATGTTTTTCAGGGAGCTCCTCCTTGTAGGAATTATTGCCATACTTGGCTAAAATATCATAGGGTCCCAACCTCCTCATCTATAATTTGTTGGGCACTCCCTTCTGCAATCTCTTCTTTTTCAAATTCACCATAACAAGGTCTCCCTCCTAGAATTAGAGATCCTTCTTTTTCTCATCAACCTTGTGCTTGATCTTTGTAGTATTATTTGTGAGAGACTTCCTGACCGAGTCATGGATTTCCTTCATGGAAAGGGAAAATTCCTCTGCATATCCACTTCTTAAGGATCCTTCTCCCAACTCTCTAAGTTCAAGAACACCAATTAGGTGTATGCCATAGATAAACTCAAATAGATTCTTCCCTATCGTCTGGTTCACTATATCATTGTAAGAATACTCAACTTGTGCTAGGATATGGTCCCAAGTTTGACCATACTCCTTAGTAAGGCACCTCAAAAGGTTACATAGGCTCCTATTGACCACCTTGGTCTAACCATTAGTTTGGGGATGGTATGTAGGCCCACAGGAGAGGTTGGTACCAAGTCTGTGCCAGAGTGTCTTTCAAAAGTGAATGAGGAACTTGGAGTCCTTGTGTGACATTGTGTTGAGGGGTAGGACATGAATTCTAACAACCTCTTTACAGAAAAATTGAGCTATCTGTGTGGAATCATGGATGGTCTTGCAAGGTACAAAATGTGCCATTTTACTGAATTTGTCTACTACAACATAAATTCTATCATACCCTTGTTTTTTCTTAGGTAATCCTACCACAAAGTCCATGCTAAGACATTCCCATGGCCTGCTAGGAATGGGAAGAGGTTGATAAATAACTACATTGGTAGATGTTCCTTTGGCCCTTTGGAAAACATTACAACACTCCACTTATTTTTTGATATCCTTATTCATTTTGGGCTAGAAGTAATACCTTTTACACCAATTCTTGAGTCTTTTTGACCCCAAAGTATCCACTGAGATGTCTATTATGTTTTTCTTGGATCAATTTCTCTCTCATTGATCCTTTTGGCACACAAAACTTATAGGATTCTACAAAGTCTTCATCTTCTGAATATAGATCCTTGAAACTATCAATCACTATGCTCTTCAACTGAATTTCTTTTACTATCATGAGTCTCCTGCTCAGTGTGTCATCAACCTTATTTTGTTTCCCCTTATTATGCTTGATGGTGAATGTATATGCTTGGATATACTCCACCCATTTCATATGCTTGTGACTGAGTTTGTCTTGAGAATTTAGAAAGCTAAGGGCCTAGTTATCTATATAAACCACAAAATCCTTAGGAAGGAGGTAGTGTCTCCACTTCCTTAAGTCTTGGACTAGAGCATACAACTCTAAGTCATAGGAGGAATAATTCCTTTTTGCCTTACTGAGCTTCTCATTGTCAAAAGCAACTAGTTTTCCCTCCTGACTTTAGACAACCCCGATAGCAATGTTGTTGGCATCACACTCAACAGTAAAGATTTTTTCAAAACTAGGGACAACTAAAATAGGTTGTGTGCCTATCCTTTTCTTCAACACTTCAAACCCTTTTTGTGTTTGGTCATTCCATTGGAACTTAGTTATCATACCACCCTTGACATTTTTTATCATTGGTCCACATATAGCACTAAATTGCTTAATGAACTTTCTATAGTATTGAACTAGTCCATGAAAACTACTAACCTTTGTGGCAGTCTTAGGAGTAGGCCAGTTTATGATTTCCTCCACCTATCTTAGGTCCATTTTTAGATTTCTTTGTGATAGCACAAAGCAAAGGTACTGCATCATCTTAAAATGGAAGCACTTCCATTTGGATAGGTTTAGAACCCTCTTTTAGTGCATTTATCATGATAAACCTACATTTAGGATCCATTTGTATGTCCTAGGTGAAATTAGGGTTAGGATCCTAAGGATTCTCCTTAATTCCCCTCTTCTATGACTCTAATTTCTAGGTAGGATATAGAAATGGGTCCTCTTAGCCTTCATCATGTCAATCACATGATCTTTTATCTATCACAGATATTCTATTCTCATCAGACTTCATTTCTAAGTTTCTGGGCATCCTCGGGGCCTTTAAATTGCATCGTGGCAAAAGTTAGGGTTTATGGTCAAGGTCGACCTTGACCTTGACCTCATCTTGCCGGGATTTCAAATTTTTAATTCTTGCTAATTTAGCTTTCAGGATTATTAGTTTCCCACCTCCGGGTCAGCTGTTTCAGGCTCCGAAATGGTAAATCCTTTAATTACATTTAATTTAGATACATTCTCTAAAGGTTAGGACCTAATTGGGATTTAATTCTCCAAGGTGGCCCTTCTAGAGGAGTGTGACCTAATTCACTATAAAAGGAGGCCTTGCTCTCTCATTTTAACATCTCATCTCAAGCAATCAAGCTCTCAAGTTCTCAAGGTGTTCAAGCAAGCATTTCAAGTCTTCAAGCATTCATATTTGGAGCAAGAGAGAATCATTCTTCCTTGATCCATCTTCATCAACATTTCAAGCATTCAAACATGGAGTAACAACATTGTATGATTTTCTATCACATTCAAATCTATGCATTGTTATTTCATACATATTCATGCTAGGGTTTTAATCTAGAGGATTAGATCTTAGCTTTACACTTTCAATATACACACACACATACTATTTCAATCGGCTATTCATGGAGGTGGGAATCATCAAAACAGGGGTTTGACTAAGGTAAAACCCTATATAGCCACCCTAAAAACCCCTTTTTTAGATATCTGCAGGTGCTATTTTGGGAATCAAAGGCTAGATTGGAGTACCCTTTTCATTGAACTTTCAGGATCTACGAACAGAATCAAAATCCGACTTCGGAATAAAAATGTGGTCTTTGACCTTTTAGAAGGTCAAAGTTGGCCTGCGTGAATCTAGAGAAAAGATTTCTGGGTTTTGTCCGCCTCGACATTTTCAGTCCAGAACAAGTGACAAAATTTTCTAAAACTTCATATAGACTTCAAAAATAAGGTATTTTTAGACTAATATCATGATGAGGTATGTACTTTGATCTAATTAATTTCCAAGCATTTTCAGATCTATTTATGCTTCTAAACACCCTTTCTAAATGAATAGGTGATGAATGTTATGTATGTTACTATGCTTCCATTTTCACCTTATTCATTTTGGTGAACCTGTTTATGACAACTCTTTCTTTTATGGTGTTGGATTTAAATCTTGTAGATTTCTTTCTTGCATTTATATTTCAAAAATACAAAAAAATTGCAAAATTCCTTTAAAAATACAAAAATATTTTTCATGCTTTTAGTACTTTCTTTGTATTCAACATGTATGATTCTTGTTTTGAGTACTTTGATGATGCTTTTATTATACAAGAGGATAGAATCCCTAATGAGGAACATGGTAGTGAGGATGAAAATGGTTCAAATATGGTCTCCATGGATCCTATTCCTATTTCACTCTCCTCCACAACCTCTCCAATTAACCTTTATCATAGGGTGTGTGCATGGTTACCTTCATGTCCCACTATTTGCAACATTGATAAACCAAAAATGATATTTCCTAAACCTTTGATGATGGTAAAAGGATGTCCTCCTATAATAGTTAAGGGTAAACCTAGAGATCCCTTGGATTTCTTTGATAACACTGATTCCATTTCACATGCTTATCGCACATGGAATAATCCTCAGCCTACTGTTCCAATTTCTTTACCTCCTTCTCAACCTATGCTTCCCCAAGTGCCTAGGTATCCTTCTACCTTTAAGGAGTACAACTTAGTTGATCAATTAAGTGCCACTCCTGCTAAAATATCTCTATGGGAATTACTTCAAACCTCCCCGACATATTATGAGGCTTTGCAAAAGACTTTATCTACTCTTCCTCCTATGCCTCCTAACCAAGAAAACATTCATTCAATTTTGGATTGTATACATGCTATGCATTCTGTAGCTCCTATTGTGTTTTCTAATGATGATTTACCTTCATTAGAGGTGAAGAATCAATATGATGCTCTTATGGTGGTTGTCTCTATTCATAAGAACATCATTTGAAGAACCTTAATTGATAATGGATCTGGACTTAATGTTTGTGTTACCCAAATTTCCAAGTCTCATACAAATTTGGCCAGATCTATCTCAAGGTCTCTATTTTTGCCTTGCCAATCATCCTTGAAATTTTAATGGTTTTACGTCTTGTCTCCTGGCCTCTGCAAATTGTTTTGTTCCCTAGTCTGCAGCTAAAAGATTTGAAAAAGTAGCCATTGGAGGCAATGAACCCTAAAAAAACCCTAGGCCAATTTTATTTTCATGTTGCTTTTTCGGCCACTTAAATCTCCAAAAATGCACGTGCCCTTAAGAATGACCACTTCATGTGTTAAGTCTCGAGGTTGTTAGGCGAGGTCCCTTTTAATATTTCCTTCAAAGCCTAAGTCTTCCTGGCAATTATTTCCTCCTGACCTTCCCTTTTAAACTTGTGGTTATCGCATGTTCACAAGGAATATTCTTTTCCCTTGCGATCATGAGACAGGATGACACTTGTCTTGACAGGCCCATTCTTCATCTTCAAAGGGTCCCAGTTCTAAAAGAATCTATGGTTGTCGTAACTTTGCAAGGGTGGCGTCAGAGGTATAAGGTCTTGCGATGAATGTAGATTTCCTTTCCCTACAGCACTTCAAAGTCAAGTGGGTCTGCTGCCATGTTGTCCTACATGGAGGCTTCCTATTGGTCGAGAGGTGGTGACTTGTCTAATTTTTAGAGCGAACCTGACAGACTATGTCCCTTTTAGATGAACAACTGGTGTATAATCTCATGGGGTTTCTCTAACACATGAGATTATGTACCGACCGTCGATCTTGTTTTATTGTTGAGGCTCTAACAGTGGCTCCTTTCTTGCTGATGTGCTCGCGTTTGATTGGTCCATGTAGTGGTGACGGGAGTTGCAGTGGATCTGTTTGTCAGAGGGTCCCGGTTAAAGAAAGATTTATGGCTGGCACATGATTGGAAGGAATATTTGAGGGCTATGAGATCATGCGCCTACCGTTAGATTGGAACCTTAGTCTGTCGTGGGTCCTATTGTCAGAAGGGTCTGCAATGTGTCTCACTTGGCAGCTTGTGATTGGCTGGTTGGTATGCTACGTGGTGATTGTCAGTGGGTCCATGGGGTCAGGGATTTCTAAAGAGCTTAACATCTGGTTTGATCTAGTGATTGTCATTATACCAGGGATCCAAGATGCTCAACTTTTAGCATCACAGTATAGTGACAACTGTTCGATGCTCTTTCTGTAGGTCGTGGGTCCAAGTCTGTTAGACGTACCGATTTGCTCACATTTCATTGGTTACTGACTTCTAGGTAGCATTTGACTTGTCAGAGATAGGTTTTCAAGCTATTTTCAAGTGCATCACATCTGTTTAACTACTAGGAGGGGTTTCTCATCGACGGTGATATTTTAAATTTGCCGCTAGCTATTATATGTCAAAATTCAAATGTCTCTACAAGGGTTTTGCATTCTTTCAGCCATGCACAACGTCGGGTAGCTCGAAATTGATTTCTCAGGATGGTTATGGTTGTGAGGATGATGGAGATGACTGTTGGCTAGTGTTTACAGGGTCCTTTGCCACGTTTTCATGCCAGGTGGTGCTAGAGAGAGTTTGGCACCATCATTCAAATAGTACCACTCCTACAGAAATATGATCAGATTTGGAGCCTTCATGGCTTACTGGAGTTGCAAGTGGGTTGGTAGGTCAAGGTTGTTGTGTCTGCAAGTGATTTTAGTTCAGAAGGATCAACACAGAAAGAAAGATATGATTTGATCACTGGTGTTCTTAGAGATTTTCATAATAGGTGATTAGTACTGTAGGGTTTGATATCATTGTTTAATTTTGTAACCCTAGTTAGGTTCTGGCTCTTGCTTGCATGCAAGAGGGGATGTATATAATGTTTTTTTTGGAGCTTTAGAGCTCAGAATTGACTTTTTGTAAAAGAAGAGTTGGACAATTGTAAAAGAAATTCACATTTTCTTAAGAGTCATTTGTGGTATTCTTTCTGCCCTCTAGCTTATACAGTTGTAAATTCCCATTGATTATTCAGATATTGAAGATATTTTGTGACATCTCTCATGTCCGTATGCCTTCTTGTGTGAGTTATCTCTTAATGAATTCAGTATTTTTAGCTTTCTCAATGATATCTTAGGGTTCTTGGTCCCTCTTTCTTTCTGTAATTTTGTGTATTCTTGTGGATTACTTGATGTGAATGCTTTTGTGGGTATACTACAACCCCTTAACCATCTTGTCTCATTCCTATACCTAGTTGCAGAGGTGGATGTTTGTTTGCAGGTCATAGATTGTTGTCTAATCCAAAGAGTGTTGTTTCTTCTGAAAGAATCTCTCTCTTTCCCTGAATACCCTCATTTATTTGCAGACCCTTCTATGAAATACTTATGCAAGCCTATTCAGTGATTTGTGATCTCCTAGACTTAAGTTTATTCATTGAATCCATCTTTTATGCTGCAATTCATACCATCATTTCGGTGTATCACCTAGTAGGTAGTTTGCTTTCAAGTCATTTCCCTTTCAAGCATTCCTTCTATCCCTTTCCCTCAAATTTTTACTTTTTATGTCAAGAAGAAAATTTGGGTGATTATCCAAGAGGAAATAGCCTAGAACTTGGAGGTCTCATCTCAGTTATCATAGGTCCTACAACCTGGAGATGATTGCCATGTTATACTAGGTTATCAAGACTATGAAAGCTTGAAACAATGGTGCAAACCTAGTGTATAACAATTCTGGCATGCCCAGTGGGATAGTAAAAGATCAGATTACTGTTCAAAGGTGTTCATATTGGTTCATCTACAAAAGGATCAAATAAGTTTAGTACACAAGGAATATCAGTATAGGTTTAAGCTCAAGGATTCCCCACCTTGGTGCTAGTGTATAACAATTCTGGCACACCTGGTGGGACTACAAAAGAAGTTCATTGTTTAAAGATTATGTTATCTCTGATATACTGATAGCATAATATAGACTTGAAGAAGTTGTTTCATCAAGTATATCTGGTGACTCCACTGATTTCAAGGATCAAGGCTAACTTGTTCAAAGTTTATGAGAAAGATTGAGACTAGGAGCTCAAAGCCTGCTCAATTTTCAAAGTTGCCCTCAAAAAGAAGTTACAAAGGCAGGTCAACTCAAAGAACATCCCCTACAAGGAGAGTTCAGTCTACACCCCCTGATACTTCAAAAAGGAGACGTTTTCCCTTTCATTCCAGAAGAAGAGGTAGATCTCTAACCAGAGATCTAGAGGAAGGTTCAATCCCAGTAGCAAGTACAACTCACATAGTTGTTAATCTTTAGATTTCAACTCCTACAATGGCTAGGTAGTTTGCCTTTGAACCTTTCAACCAAGGGAGCCCATTAGCCTTTAATCAACATCATGATATTCCCTTGGTGGCACTAAAGAGTATACCTGATTTCACAGGTGAAGGGCAGACAACTGCTTTTGAACACATAAGAGATGTGACCACCATCTGTAGCATACACAATATTACTCAAGAAAATGTGGCCACAAAATTATTAGCAACCTCTTTAAAAGGTAAGGCTCTTGAATGGTTTAGAACTTTAACTGTTGGTTCTATTACTTCATGGGATGAATTAGGAGATGCATTAAGTAAACATTTTGAGATTAAATCAGATAACTTGTCTCTGGTAGAGAAGTTGACAATCATTAAGAGAGACCCTCAAGAACAAATGAGAGATTACAATAGTAGATTCCTTAAAACATGGAATAGAATTTTAGTTTTTGTAAGACCATCAGCTGACCATGCTTTCCTATACTACTTGCAAAGTTTGAATGGTCGAATCTCTATCATGATCCAATCTATTGGTGGTACTTCTTTACCCCAAGCTTTTGACATAGTTGTTAGGGCTGAAAACTGTTTAATCCAAGTAGGAATGATACAAAGAAGGCCACCTATGCCCATTTTTCCTAGCCTCCAGCCCATTGCACCTGCCCAAGTATCCCCATTTACCCCTATTCCCACCATATTTGCACCTCAAGCTAGTACCAGTGGTCAAGAGCTAACAGCTAGTTTTTCTCAAGAATTATAAGAGATAAAGAATAGCCAACAGAGCAGTCAACAAGAAATGACAAATTTGTTGCAGACCTTGACTAAAGAGGTCACAAATCTAAAGAAACAAGGTCAAGGAATCAGACCACCCTTTTAGCCACAAGGCCAAGGTCCTAATAAGCAATATTAGAATCAGGGACAACCTTATCAATGAAATAGGCCACCATACCAAGGAGGGTATCAAGGAAAAAGACAAAAATGTAATCAAAGACCATTCCAACCATATAACCCTACACCTCTTAATTCTACAAATCTAGTAAGGGATATGGTTCCTAGTCAAAATAATATGGCCATAGAGAATGAATGGTGTTTTCCTTGTAATCAGCCTCATAACCAGACTACATGTTCAAATGGATGGATGAACCAAGCTCTAATGGTTTAGAATGCCTCACAAGCTCAATTAGAGGCTCCATCCAGTGGCTCAGTGCCTCAACAAGAATCACAAGAGAATGAGACTGCCCTTTTCAATTGGGAGCAACTGGACTTCAATGTAGTCAATGATGAAGTTTCTTTTGTTGCCTATACAAGAGAAAAAAGGAGAGCTTAAGACATGGAGAGAGAAGATTCCAATGCCAAAGCCACTACATATACAAATCCACTACATCAAGCTACTCACATCACACCTAAGGAGATTCCTGCTATTACAAACAAAGAAGGCCAACATTCCAAAGAGGTGGAGCCCATCATAGTGAGAGCACAACAAAGAGTACACATTGTGGTACCTTTTAATATTGTAGACAACATGAAGAAGGTGAATGTCACCATGTGCATGTGGGACTCTCTAGCTATTTCGAGTAGTCTAAAATTTTGAAGAAGGCCATGACAAAAGTGGCAACTCCTCAACCTGCAAAAGAAGCTGCAAAGCTAGTGTTGGTTAACACTAATCAAGAAAAGGAGGCTCCAAGTAGAAAATCCAAGGCCAATGCCATGCAAGGTAGGAATTCAAAGCCACCTCCCTTTTATGTATCTCTAATTATTGGAAAATCTCTAGTGCATAATTGTATGGTAGATAGTGGAGCTACTAGAACTATAATGCCCAAGAAGGTAGCTGACCAATTAGGACTGAAATATGAACCCTTTCAAAAGATGGTTACACAACTTGATGGATCCTTAGTCAGCACTATAGGTGTAGCTAAGGATACCATTCTGATCCTTCATGCTAGTCCTAATTTCTCCATCCTCCTTGATATATATATCATAGATCTCCCTACTTTATTTTCCATATGTTTATTAAGAGAGTTCATAGCCAAGATAGGAGGTTACTTATCTTCTGATTGGTCTCACATGCTTTTTCATACAAGGTATGGTACCAAGGTTACCATTAAGCCAGAACCATTGGTAGCACACAATGTAGAACCATATGTGTCCAATACCATGAATGTAAATTTCCCTATATTTGATGACAGTGACTTCCAAACCATTAGTAAAGCAAGCACAAAGATAGAGAGTATCCCTGATATTCTACTAGATGAAAGAGCTTTAGAGGCTCAAGAAAATCTAATCTAGGATTTTGGTTTGGGAAGTTATTTAATACAAGAAAGTGGAGCCATAGAACCAAGCCTTCTTAAAGAAGACATTGATTTAGAGGATTGGAATAATTAGGTTTGGGAACTATTTTTTGATGGAGCTAGAAGTAGACATGTGTCTGGTGGTGGTGCTATGATAGTGTCCCCAAAAGGAGAAAGGTATTATACTACCTTTAGATTCAGTTTCTCCTGTACTAGCAATACTACAGAGTATGAAAGTCTAGTCAATGAACTGGAATGGGCTAGAAAAAGAGGGCTTAAGGCCTTAAAAGTCTATGGTGATAGTGAGTTAGTTGTCAGCCAAGTAAGAGGGATAAGTGCAACCAAGAATGACACTTTGAAAGCATACAAACATAGAGTTTGGGATGCAATTGAAGATTTTTGTGCTTTCAATATTGTTGCCATCCCTAGAAAATTAAATCAAAATGCAGATAGATTAGTTGTTGTTGGATCTCAGTATGACATTCCAAATAGCATTTTGAAAGAGGTAGATCAACAGCACATCAAAGTGATTTTCAGACCCTCTATTCCTGATAATGATGTCAATTGGCAGGTGTTTGACAATGATGAACAAATTTTGCAATTCTTGTTTGAAGAGGATGTCTTTTCAAGGCATAATCAAGAGAGATTATCACAAAATTATGGTGATCAAGTGATACAACTAAAGTCCAATAAGATGCCTAGAGGTCTTGTTACCTTAAAGACTGTCTTCAACAAGGATGATGAAGTTAAGAAGAACAAAGCTGGCCTGGTAGTTCAACAAGAACATTGTGTTGAATTAGAGTTGGAACTAGGTAAGAGCTTACAATTTGGAAAAGTGAACACTGAATTGGAAAAGAAAGCTTATACCCAACTTTTCAAAGAATTTAGTGATGTTTTTGCATGGCAATATGAAGACCTTAAAGGTTTTGATCTACCCCTTGCCCAGCACACTATTGAGTTAGAACCTAATGCCAAACCAGTGAGGCAGAAGCAAAGGCCTGTTAATCCCAAGCTTGAGCCACTTATGCATAAAGAAGTGCTCAAATTGATAGAAATTGGTATCATCTACCCCATTAAGCATACTAGTTGGGTTTCCAACCTTGTTCCTATCAGGAAGAAGAATGGGGAGCTGAGGTTATGTGTTGACTTTGGGGATCTTAACAGAGCTTCATTAAAGGACCACCATCCACTACCTTCTATGGAACAAATCTTACAATGTGTCTTTGGATCTAAGAGATTTTCATTATTGGATGGCTATTCAAGATACAATCAAATCCTAGTAAATAAAGAGGATCAATACAAGACTGCATTTACAACCAAGTGGGGAACCATGGCTTATCAAAAGATGCCCTTTGGTTGGTCAAATGTAGGTGCCACTTTTCAAAAGGAAATGGATATGACCTTTAAAAGCCTCATGTACAAGTTTGTATTGGTCTACTTGGATGACATAATTGTCTATTCTAAGCATGGAGTAGATCACATCAAACATTTGAGGAAGATCTTTGAAAGGTGTAGAGAATTTGGGATATCTCTTAATCCCAAGAAATGTGTGTTTGCAGTTCATGAAGAAATTTTTTTGGGATATGTAGTATCCAAAGAAGGAATCACAATGGATCTTGAGAGAATTGCAGCTATCCTAGAGCTACCCCTACCACATCACAAGAAAGGTCTCCAATCTTTCATAGGAAAGATTAATTTTGTTAAGAGGTTATTGCCTAACATTGGAGATTTACTCAAGCCTTTAAAAACCATGCTAAAGAAGAGTTCAACTTTTAGCTGGACTAAAGAAGGAAAAGCTAATTTCCAGGCTATCAAAGAGGCCTTAACAAAAGCCCCTACTCTCCTAAACCCAAATTTCAGTAACAATTTTATCCTTTATGCTTATGGAGGTCATGATGCTATATCTGCAATGCTGACCCAAGAAAAGTCAGATGGATTGGAGCAGCCTATTGCTTTCTTTAGCAAAGGTTTAGAGGAGTATGAAAAGAGATACTCTTTTGTAGAAAAACATGCACTTGCTATGGTGAAGAGCCTTAAGAAATTTAGATATCTATTGACCCATAGCAAGGTACACTTGAAAGTCACTCATCCAAGTGTCAAATATTTTTTTCTTTCCAAGGACCTAAATGAGAAAAGAGCTAGTTGGATCACCAAGGTGATGGAATATGATATAGATATCCAAACTACCAAGCTAGTTAGAGGAAGAGGTCTTTGTGAGCATTTGGCAGAGGATGAGAGTTCAAAGAAATCAAAGCAAATGGATGCATCGCTAGTGGTGCATTCTATAGAAGAACAAGCCAGGGCAACAAGCTGGTTGCCTAATATGATCAACTATTTGAAGATAGGACAATATCCTACAGATCTAGATTCAACAAAAAGAAGGTATAATAGATTGCAATCTATTCCTTTTGTGCTGATTGATGAAGTTATTTTTAGAAAGGATCATAATGGTGTCCTTCTAAGATGCATAGATTTAGAAAAGATAGCTGATGTCCAATTTGAATTTCATGATGGACCTTCTGGAGGTCACTTTTCTCCTAGGACTACTGCTTTTAAAATCATGAGAGCTGGATACTATTAGCCATCTATCTTTAAGGATAGTCATGATTATGTGAGAAAATGCATTAAGTGTGCTATGTTTGTAGGAAAAGAAAGGCTTGCAGCCTTACCCCTACAGCCAGTCAGAATAGAGCAACCCTTCATGAAGTGGGGCATAGATTTCATTGGAATGATCAATCATCCATCTAGTGCAAGCCATAAATGGATAATCATTGCAACAAATTATTTCACTAGGTGGATAGAAGCAATTGCATTTAAAGAAGCCAATGAGAGTGCTGTCTTAAGTTTTTATGATGATTTAATTCATAGATTTGGCAATCCAGATTCCATAATATCAGATAATGCATTGGCATTCACAAGCCTCAAAGTCTTAGAATGGGTATTCAAGAATGGCATTTACCTGAATACTAGTTCAAATTACTATCCTCAGGGAAATGGCTTAACAGAATCAACAAATAAGAGCTTGATTAGGATAATCAAGAAGACTCTGTAAGACAACCAAAGGGATTGGCATACCAAACTGAGGTCTACCTTATGGTTGGACAGGATTACTCCAAAGAAGATCATTGGGAATTCTCCTTATGTGCTGGTGTATGGCAGAGAGGCTAAGTTGTCCATTTCAACTGAATTACCAGCTTTGGACTTGGCCACTCAATATGCTCTATTTGAAGAAGGAGATCCCTTACAGATCAGACATGCTTAGCTCATGGAGTTGGAAGAACTCAGAGACAAATCTATGAAAGATATGGAGTTCCGTCAAATTCAGACAAAGAAAAGTTTTGACAAGAGACCCAGGACTAGAAATTTCAAGGTTGGGGATGTAGTCCTCAAGTGGGACAAGTTCAGATCCAAGCCTAGCAGATATACAAAATTTGATTCATTTTGGGGTGGACCATTTGTTATAACAGAGTGCAAGGGATCCAATGCTTTCCAACTATGAAATCTTGAAGGAGTTGCCTTGCCAATTTCAGTCAATGGATTCCACTTGAAGCCATACTTTGAGGTTAATCCCTCTCTATAAATTCTTGTAAATATGTTTTCCTGCCTTCTTTCCCTATTTTATAGGTTAGTTTCCTTCTTTCCAAGAAGTACCTGTGCACAAGTTTGTCTCTCTGGTTCCAGTTTTATCTCTCTGTCGATGTTTTGTGTTCCTGAGATGACCCCATGCCCAATGGGCTGCTTTTAGGCCACTAGTTTTCCATGTCTAGGAGGTTGACATCTAGTAGAAATCACCAAATTGTTACCCAAATTTCCAAGTCTCATACAAATTTGGCCAGATCTATCTCAAGGTCTTTGTTTTTGCCTTGCCAATCATCCCTGAAATTTTCATGGTTTTAGGTCTTGTCTCCTGGCCTCTGCAAATTGTTTTGTTCCCTAGTCTGCAGCTAAAAGATTTGAAAAATTAGCCATTGGAGGCAATGAACCCTAAAAAAACCCTAGGCTGATTCTATTTTCATGTTTCTTTTTCGGCCACTTAAATCCCCAAAAATGCACGTGCCCATAAGAATGACCACTTCATGTGTTAAGTCTCTAGGTTGTCAGGTGAGGTCTCTTTTAATATTTCCTTCAAAGCCTAAGTCTTCCTGTCAATTATTTCCTCCTGACCTTCCCTTTTAAACTTGTGGTTGTCACATGTTCACAAGGAATATTCTTTTCCCTTGCGATCATGCAACAGGATGACACCTGTCTCAGCGGGCCTGTTCTTCATCTTCAAAGGGTCCCAGTTATAAAAGAATCCAGGGCTGTCGTAACTACACAAGGGTGGTGTTAGAGGTATAAGGTCTTGTGATAACCATAGATTTCCTTTCCCTGTAGTGCTTCAAAGTCAAGTGGGTCTGCTAGCATGTTGTCCTACATGGAGGCTTCCTATTGGTCAAGAGGTGCTGACTTGTCCAATTTTCAGAGTGGGCCTGACAGACTATGTCCCTTTTAGATCAATGACTAGTGTATAATCTCATGGGGTTTCTCTGACACATGAGATTATGTGCCAACCGTACATCTTCCTTTATTGTTGAGGCTCTGACGATGGGTCCTTTCTTGCTGATGTGATCACATTTGATTGGTCCACGTAGTGGTGACTAGTGTTGTAGTGGGGCCATTTGTCAGAGGGTCCTAGTTAAAGAAAGATCTACGACTGGTGGATGATCGGAAGGAATATTTGAGGGCTATGAGATCATGTGCTCGCTGTTAGATTGGAATCTTAGTCTATTGTGGGTCTTGTTTTTAGAAGGGTCTGCAACGTGTCTAATTTGGCAGCTTGTGATTGGCTGGTTGGTATGATACATGGCGATTGTCAGTGGGTCCATGGGGTTATGGATTTCTAAAGAGCTTAACATTTGGTTTGATCTGGTAGTTGTCCTTATACCAAGGATCCAAGATGCTCAACTTTTAGCATCAAGATATAGTGACAACCGTCATGGGTCCAAGTCTGTCAGACATGTTGATTTGCTCGCATTTCATTGGTTGCTGACCTCTAGGTGGCATTTGACTTGTCAGAGATAGGTTTTCAAGTTGTTTTCAAGTGCATCACTGTCATTCATCTACTGGGAGGGGTTTCTCATCGATGGTGATGTTTTAAATTTGTGGCTAGCCATTATATTTCAAAATTCAAATGTCTTTGCAAGGGTTTTGCATTCTTTCAACCATGCATGACGTTGGGTAGCTCGAAATTGATTTCTTAGGATGGTTATGGTTGTGAGGATGATGGAGATGACTCTTGGCCAGCGTCTGTAGGGTCCTTTACCACATTTTCATGCCAGGTGGTGCTAGAGAGAGTTTGGCACCATCATTCAAATAGTACTGCTCCCAGGGAAATATGATCAGATTTGGAGCCTTCATGGCTTAGTGGAGCTATAGGTGGGTTGGTAGGTCAAGGTTGTTGTGTCTGCAGGTGATTTTAGTTTAGAAGGATCAACACGCAAAGAAAGAAATGATTTGATCGCTGGTGTTCTCAAATATTTTCATAATAGGTGATTAGTACCCTAGGGTTTGATATCATTATTTAATTTTGTAACCCTAGTTAGGTTTTGACTCTTGCCTGTGTGCAAGAGGGGATGTATAAATGTTTTTTTTGGAGCTTTAGAGCTCAGAATTGACTTTTTGTAAAAGAAGAGTTGGACAATTGTAAAAGAAATTCACATTTTCTTAAGAGTCATCTGTGGTATTCTTTCTACCCTCTGGCTTATACAGTTGTAAATTCCCATTGATTAGTCAGATATTAAAGATATTTTGTGACATCTCTCATGTCCCTATGCCTTCTTGTGTGAGTTATCTCTTAATGAATTCAGTATTTTTATGTTTCTCAGTGATATCTTAGGGTTCTTGGTCCCTCTTTCTTTCTATAATTTTGTGTATTCTTGTGGATGATTTGATGTGAATGCTTTTGTGGGTATACTACAACCCCTTAACCATCTTGTCTCATTCCTATACCTAGTTGCAGAGGTGGATGTTTGTTTGCAGGTCATAGATTGTTGTCTAATCCAAAGAGTGTTGTTGCTTGTGAAATAATCTCTCTCTTTCCCTGAATACCCTCTTTTATTTGCAAACCCTTCTATGAAATACTTATGTAAGCCTATTCAGTGAGTTGTGATCTCCTAGACTTAAGTTTATTCATTGAATCTTTCTTTTATGCTACAATTCATACCATCATTTCGGTGTATCACCTAGTAGGTAGTTTTCTTTCAAGTCATTTCCCTTTCAAGCATTCCTTCTATCCCTTTCCCTCAAAGTTTTACTTTTCATGTCAAGAAAAAAATTAGGGTGATTATCGAAGAGGAACTAGCCTAGAACTTGGAGGTCTCATCTCAGCTAGCATAGGTCCCACAACCTGGAGATGATTCCCATGTTATACTAGGTTATCAAGACTACGAGAGCTTGAAACAAGGGTGCAAACTTAGTGTATAATAGTTTGTAGCATGGACATGCTCAAAGAAATTAAGGCTGATTTATCTACCATTCAACCTAATAATGTTCCTATACGTGGATTTGATAATATTGTGAAAAGAGCTTTGGGTATTATTACCTTACCTGTTAAGGTGGGTCTAGTTATCCTACATAATCCTATTCATGTTATGCCTGGACCACTTAACTATAACCTTCTTTTAGGAAGACCGTGGTTACATACTATGCATGCAATTCCTTCTACTCTCCATCACAAGGTTTGATTCATCTATAACAATCTGATGTATACATTACATGCGGGTGATGGTCCGAATCCTTGCTTAAACACAGAATATGCTAAAATCTCTGAACCTATTCAACCTAGTAAAGAGATTGAAAAATAATCACCAATACAATAATCTGAGATAAAACAACCTAAAATTCAAAAACAAGAAGATCCACCTTCTCCCTCTTCCTTGACTGAAGATGATTGGGGAACATTGGATTTTAATCCCACATTTATTGGTGAATATAAGGTTTCTGATTTAGAATTTATGAAGCAACAGAAGGAATTTGAGAAAAAAGTTTTTATTTCTTCTCCATTATCTAAAGAATTAAAAAGTAATTTTGTTGCCGCTTCAAGCAATGAAACACTTGACACTATAAAACCTGATTGTTATGATATTTTGACATATGCCGCTCCTTGAACTCCTTTTGATATGACTGACCGATATGGTCTTGGTTATCATTTTCTTAAGAAATCAGGATTCACTAGGAAAGGATGTGGTAAATATGAACAAGGTATACAAGTACCCTTGGATAATGACATTTATGACCATACGTATGGATTAGGATTTAATCCTTACCGACAACCCTCTACTTTTCCTCTTAATGTTAATCATATTTGTAGTGGACAATTGAAGTTGGTTAATCCATTGCTTATTGATCTTAATCAACAAGCTCCTTTGGATATATTCCCTAAAGAAGAGGCTTTAATGGAATATTTAGGGGTTTATGAGGACTTACCTAAGTTTAATCATAAGCGAGGAAAGCCTTATAGCTTAAAAAATGATGTTTATTTTGGAGAACATGAAGAACAAGATATTGCTCCTTTACCGATGGATTCTTTGATAAGAAGTGATTTATTAATCACTGAGACTATTGATATTCAAATGGATGAAACTAATTCTGAAAGGGTGATAAAACTTGGGAAATGTTTGACTCGTGACGAACGTGATCAATTGGCTTCCCTTTTGCTTGAATTCAATGATATCTTTGCTTGGACATATTCTGATATGCTAGGTATGGATTCTAAGATTGTTACTCATAACATTGTTTGAAAGCCTAATATGAAACCTGCAAAATAGAAAATTTGAAAGATGAATCCATGAATTTCTTTGTTAGTCAAAGATGTAATTGAAAAACTATTGGATTCTGGATTTATCCATTCTATTGATTATTCCGATTGGATTTCAAGCATTGTACCTATGTCAAAAGGAGAAAATAAGATAAGGATGTGCACTGATTTTCACAATTTAAATAAGGCATCCTTGAAAGATGATTCCCCGCTACCTAATATCGATATGATTGTGGATTCCATAGCGGGCCATGCTCTGTTATCCTTTATGGATGGCTTTTCAGGATATAATCAAATTTTTATCCTCCTAAAGATCAATTTAAAACTGCATTTATAACACCTTGGGGAACCTTTTGTTGGGTCATGATGCCCTTTGGATTAAAAAATGTAGGAGAAACTTATCGACGGGCTATGACTTTAATTTTTCATGATTACATCCATAAGATTCTTGAAGATTATGTGGATGACATCTTGGCAAAATCCATACAAAGAGAAGATCATGTTACTATTTTACGACAGATATTTGAAAGAATTTGAAGTTATAATATGAGATTGAATCCTAAGAAGTGTGTCTTTGGAGTTGATTCTGGTAAATTATTAGGATTTATAATCTCTAAGCGAGGCATCGAGGTAGATACTAAAAAGATCGACACTATTGTTAATATGCCTCCTCCTAAAAAAATTTCTCAATTACGAATTTTGCAAGGAAAAATACAAGCTATCTGTCACTTTGTTTCTAACTTGGCAGACCGAACCATCCCTTTTACTTCCTTGCTTAGAAAGGATGCCACTTTCTATTGGAATGAGGAGTGTAAACAGACTTTTGAGAAATTTAAGGAGTATCTTGCAAATCCTCCTATCTTGCAGCCTGCTAAGTTTGATAAACCATTTCAATTATACACTTCAGCTACCCCACAAGCTATGAGTGCATTATTAGCTCAAATTGATGACAATGGTAATTGTTATACACTAAGTTTGCACCCTTGTTCCAAGCTCTCTTGGTCTTCATAACTTAGTATAACATGGGAATCATCTCCAGGTTGTGGGACCTTTGCTAACTGAGATGAGACCTCCAGGTTCTAGGATGGTTCCTCTTGGATAATCACCTTAGTTTGCTTCTTGACATGAAAGTAAATTCTTTTGAGGGAAAGGGATATGTTAGGCCATTTTTCTATCATGGTAATATCCTTTGAAAGTGGCCTCCTCCCTGCATATGTTTCTTGGTTTGTGCCCTACCCTGTGTTCCTTGTGTTGTCACCTTGCTTCAATCCAGACTGCATCTCCTAAATCATAAGGCCCAGAAAGTTATTTGAGTTTCGAGGTCTGCGGGAAGCAATGTTTTCAAAATTTACAACAATGTCAAAAACCCACAGTGTTTTCAAAAATTCATGATGTTTTCAATCTTTGACTGATAACCTACGTTGTTTTGGACCCTTTGTCTTCTGGATTTGTATGCTTATCTATTGATGTGTTAGAAATTTTGTGTGTTTTCAATCCTCTTTCACTGAAAACATTGTATTTTTTGACCTCGCACTAGTTTCCTATTTGCTGGCTTTCCTTAAGCGCGCAAGTGCGATGGATGGTGGGCCCGGGCCTTTGAGGGCTCTTTCTGATTGGCTGCCGCATGGCTGCGTGTCAGAATTTTCTAACATGCGATCATGCGACTACTTGCCACCTATCCACGTGGTCCCAGCTCTTCATTATGTTCAGCTACCTGGCGGTTACTCTTCTTCTGGCAACTTGGCTGGCGGTTAAGTTTTCCACAGTCGCGTAGTCACTAAATGCTTGGCAGTTAGTTGGTGGGGCCAGTGTTTCCAGTGACATGGGCATTCTTGATTGGCTAGCAAGTGGTGATGTGGTGTCTTCTAGCTGGTCTGAGGTGGTGGCTTGGCTTTTGTCAGTGGTTCCATTGTCAGGGTGGAGCAAGTTGGCATCTTTTGATTGGTTGGAAAATTGACAAGTTGGATAGCATCGGTGGGTCCACAGTCTTCTGAGGAGGTTAAAGCATGTATAGATCTGGAGGTTGCTGTTATACCACTGAGTGGAGGTGCTCACTTTTTAACATTGCAGTATAGCGACAACCATCAATTCTAGTTTATGAGGAGACTACTCGGTGGACCCATTTGTAGGAGGTGGTGGTGTGGCAGCTTTGGGTTGGCTATTGTGTGTTCACATAGCCTAGTTTTTGGCTATGCAATCATGCGACCAGGTGACACGTGTCCGTGGTGCTGAGGTGGATTTGTTGTCAGGTGGGCCCACATTGAAAGATTTTAATCAATGGTCTGTGCATGATCTTAGGGAATGTTCCCACCCCTTCTGATCATACTACATCCATTGATCTAGCATCTTCTTTGTGCGATGCAAGTGGGACCGTCTGCCATGTGGTGCTTAGTTGCTATGTTTTTATTGGTCGACGTGAATGTAGTCAGAGGTGGGGCCAGTGTTTGTGGTGATAGGGTGGCAATCTCATGGCTTTTCGTGTGTTTTCATAGCCCAGGTTTCATCTATGTGATCATGCAACCGCTGTTGGTCATCACGATTGCAGAGTTGTATGGGTCCATGGTGCCATGTTGCTGACGTGCCAATTTTTCATTCGTCGAGGGATTTATGAGGTGGCCAAAGACTTTTCTAGGTGGCTCATGACAGCATTGCGCGGTTAAGGAGACCATGGTCGCATGATCGCAAAGGTTAGTTTGGTGCCTTGTAATCATGCAACCAAGCATAATTTGAAGCTCAGTTCCCTGTGGCGGTGAGGTTGGTAACCGCGTGACTGCGCCACTCAAGATGAATGTTAAGATGTAAAGCCTGCGAGGGGAGATTGATCAGACGGTGGCGATATAAATTTGATGAAGGTTTACATGTGGGCCATTATTTCTCTGTAGGTACCATAGAAGTGGTCGTTGGTATTCAAATTCAAATTTTTTGAAAGCTTCCAGTGCCAGAAAGTACCAAATTTATGGGATTGAATGCAGAGATGACCCTGTTTGGTGAGAAATGACTAGTTTGCTATTTTCAGTATGGTCCAGGGTGCTGTGTGCTTGTTTGCAGGGCTTGTACCACAGTGGTTGTGTGCTCAAGGCTTGTTGCAAGGTGTCCTTTTGAGCCCAGTTTTATGATCCCCTATACCTACAAAGAAGACTTTCATGATTGTGGATCAATTCTGATTTCTTGTGTTTCCCACCCCTGTAATAATTTTGTGACCATTTCTAGTAGGTTGGGTGGTTAAGACTCTAACCCTAGCTATCTGAAGCTTGTTGCATCTGATCTTGAGGATCCCAAGGTAGCTAGTGGTATAAGTTGCAGAATTTCTAATTTTGCAAGGGTTCCAAAAAATCTTGTTACTTTTGGTCCCTGGTTTTTTACTGTAATATACTGATAGAGGTCTGATTTTGTGACTTTTCTTATCTTGGTGTCATTCTAATTGTATGTTGATTCTAGATTTGTTAATGAAAATATCATTGAATCCCAATCTTGTATCTTGTGTATGTCTTCTTGCTTGTCTTTGAGCTCATATATGTTAATATCACAAAGTGTGTTAATGTATGGTAAACAAAGAGTATTTTGAATTCATCTCTAAGTTTCTAAAAAAGTTAGGATTAAAGTCTTTTAGGTGAATTTAGTGAGTTTACAGCCAGGTATAGAATTTTATGTCCTTGTGCTTGAGGGAAAGGGGTAATAGGCAAAGCACTTACTCTATTTTCTATTGTGTTTGATTAGAGGTATTTAGTTGAGGTATACAGTTAGGTGACTCTGAGCCCTGGGATAAGGCACCGGTCCTTCCTCTTGAGGTATGCATGGTTAACAACCGCAAACATAAACATTCATTTGATAAACCCTTTATTGACTTGTGTTGAGCATTGTGTACATCAATTTGAGACTCTTTTGAAGAAGTGAGTCAAGGGTACACCCGCTTGAGCATTGAATCTCAAAGAGTAGAAGGATCCTTTGATCCTTGTCAGTTGGCCCTCTTCCTTGTGGAATTTGGAGTGGTGATAGAGTCAGATTTTTATTTAAATTATCCATCAAAGTGTAAATCTGCAAGTTGAAGATCAAAGAGAATAATTCACAACCAACAAAATGGCAACTCTACTGGGGATGACAGCTATGAAGATATGCATTTGTTAAGAGTCAGTGATTCTACTAGGGAGAATCTAAAGAGAAAAGTATAGGTCTGTTCTTGTTTTCCTGTGTGTTTCAAGGATTTACCATCTAGGTGGATGGCGACACAAAGCTTTGAATGAGTGCAACATATTGAAGAAGCATGGATAAGAGGAGAAATACTAGGTCATATGTTAGAAATAATCCAGAGGTCACTCTGGAGCAATTACCTAGACAGGGAAACAAGATCTGGATTAGAAGGAATGGTGAGTCTGCTAGTGCTCCCATGAGAGAACAGAGAAATGCAAGAGCCAGAAGACCACATGTATCCTCAAGTGAGGATGGTTCATAGAATAGAGTTTCTAGATCAGATGGTGGTCACTCTGAAGAGAGATTTTATGATACCCCTGAGGCTACATTTCATGACAAGGGTCCTTTGCTTGCAGGTCATGATGAACAAAATAGAGATGTGGGTTTAGAGGTTGACCTGGATCTTGATGAAGATCAATTCAAAAGAGAACCCATGAGACATAGGCAAGTTCACTTCCCATATCAAAATCTTCCTGAAATGGATGTGTCATCTGGTTTTGATGACATTATGGTAGATCTTGTTGATGTGAATGCACTGAGGTTGTAGTTGGCAGAGTAGGATGCCATACATAAAAGGTTACAAGAGGAGAGAGAGGCTGAAAAGATAAATACTTTGATAGAGAGGCAGTCTCTTATTAGAAAAATAAATGAAATGAAGGAGAGAAACAAAATGCTCACTTCTACTCCTAAAATGTTGCAACATGATATTTTTGGTGATCTTGATGCCTTGAGGAGTGAGCAAGAATACTTACTGCAAGATCATGAATTTGAAAATGAGGGCCCTGTGGTTAGACAAGTGCAAAGCTATGTCCCTTTGCCTAAAGATAAGGATGGGCACAAGATTACTAGACCTGCTGTTATCATAAATGAGAAAGGAAAGCAGAAGATGGTGGGTGACCAAGCAAGCAAACCAGTGACAATACCAAGGATCCCACCACCTGATTCAAATAAGGAAACTGAAATGGAGAGAAGGAGAAAAGAAGATGAGGACCTTGCAAGAGAACTAGAGAGATCTAAGGTTGATGCTTCCATTGTAGAAAAGAAAAGGAAGATCCAATTTTTGTGGGCTTCTTCAGCTAATGCTCTTGGCCCATCTGCTACTAAACTAGGTATGCCATCTATGACTACTGCTTTTCCACTTAGTAATGCTACTAGTTCTATTCCTTCTTCATCTACTAGGATAGGTGTAGATCCTAGGCAGTAGTCAAATGCATAGATAAATGTAGATGCTAATGTTGATCCTAGGGTTAACACTAGTTCGAGCTTTTAAAGAAGACCTATGCAACTAGAAGGCTATAGGAAAATAAGTTTTGATGGAATTCCTGGCTATCCAAATGCTTTTCCAAATGATATTAGAGATAAGGTACCTAAGTTTGCTGGTAATAATGCTATAAGTTGTGAAGAGAATCTTAGGTTATTTGTTGATATGATTAATGATTATGAGGTAGAGCATGAGGATGTTGTCATGAAATTTTTTGTTCAGTCTCTAATGGAGGATGATAGAGATTGGTTTAAGAGGCTTCCTGATAAGTGTATTGATACTTGGGACTCTTTTGAGAAATGTTTCAAAGAGCATTATGGTGATAGGCCTAATGCTAGCTTCATGTTGAATGAATTCAATCCCATAAGGAAAAATTAGAATGAGTCTGCAACTGAGTTCAACATAAGATTTCAGAAGGGTATGCATAAGTTGTTCCAAGTCATGCAGTTGGATGACAATGTCTGTCTGACTATGTACTTCAATGCATTTGATGGGAAGATGGGATATTTATTGAGGGATAAAGAACCAAGAACTCTTAGGGATGCTTTTAGGATTGCTGTCAATATTGAGAACAACATGAAAATATCAGGAAAGTTGGGTGGAAAGAGAAATGACCCAAAGTTGTTTGGGGACATGAAATACAAAAAGGAAAATGATAAGAGTGTTGGATCTAGGAGGCAGGAAGAAGACAAGTTGGATAAGGTGCTTAATGCATTGAAGGATTTGAAGGCATCTACAAATAGGAACATCAGTGCTCCTACCAATGAAAGGCCTTGGTTCAACAATATTTTTAGTAAGTAGAATAGATTGCAAAATTACCCCTACAACACCCAATGGAAGGATGGTAAGCCTATTATCCTTGCTGCAAGATGAAATAATGACACAGGTATCCTTGACCCTCTACATAAAGCTTCAATAAATGTCATGGAGAATGTACCTTGGTGTGTTGCATGCCACTCCCCACATTCTGCAGAGCATTGTGTGGTTGCACAATCTATGGCTGCAAATCAAGATTGTGGCAATGAGGAGATGCAACATAAAGAAGAACAAGATGATGTTGGATGCAACATGGCTTCTTCATGTCTAGGATTTGAAGATGATTCTAATTTTGATGAAGATGTAGATGTGAATGTGAAGAGACATAATCAGGCCCTTTTTCATCAAGAAGTTTTTTCTAATGGTGAATGCGTTGATCAAGAAACATGTAACATGAACTCTTCTCCCAAGCCAGTAGGTTTGAGAAGACCTTCTAGAGAAGAGATGGAGAGGAATATTGTAGAAATGATTGCCCATGTGCAAACTAGAGGCATGGTGGCAAGGAGTACAAATGAGAAAGCTGCAGGAATGTTTATAAAGAGTACTAACTCTGGAGAACCTAATGAGAACAATTCAAAGGGTGATCACATGGTAAAATTTAAGAATGTAAAAGGGAAACATTGTGAGCCTAGGGGAGTTGGAATTGAAAGGATCTCTAGTGAGATTGAGAAGTCAGTTAACATAATGGCTAGGGTTGAAAAAATGAAGGTGGTCAATACACCTAATATGTCAGACAAGAAAAAGGATGTTAAGGCGGTGCAAATTGAGATTCCTGCTTCTGCCCCTGTTGACATGTTATCTGTGTTGTCACAAATTACAGTTAAGGTTCCGTTGTCAGAATTATTGAGGATCTCTGAACATAAAGATAATGCTATTGCATAGGTTGGTAATACTCACAAAAATGATACTTCATGTAATGGATCTCAGGATAAAGCTTTGAAGGATGTTTCTGCTCAGGGAATGGTGTCCCAAATTCCCCCAATATATTTGGATAGTTCTGTCAATGCCAGCCTTGAAAATATTGACCCATTCTTCCTAAGTGTTCTTGTGAATGGGATGAAATTAAGAAATTGTATGATTGATAGTGGTGCCTCTAATACTGTCATGCCTTTCAAAATCATGGAGAGGTCAGGCCTTAAAGTTGATACAGTGTAGGGCAAGTGTTGTGCAATGGATCAGAGGGAGGTACCAGTCACTGGGACTATCAATGCAATGCCATATCGGTTGGCAACATATCCAAAGAAAGAGCTAACAATGAATGTTTTGGTGGTGGATATCCCTCCTCATTATGGGATGTTGCTATCTAGAAGATGGAGTGCTGCCATCGGTGGAAGTTTATAGTGTGATTTGTCCTATGCAACTTTCAAGATTGATGATCAGTTTGTCAAGATTCAACAAGAGCCAAGAGTATGCCACATTATTGAGAGAAACATAGATAATGAAACTACATGTTTTGTGGATATTGATGTAAATGCTTTTAGGGTAGAGATCCCTATATTTGAAAATGAGCTTGTTTTGTCACCTATTTCTACTGAGGTAGGTGCTGACTCTATGAAGGGTGATTTATGGGTCATGTACTTTGATGGCGCAAACTGCAAGGATGGTGCAGGAGTAGGTATTTTACTTATTTCTCCTGATGGAAACACCTTCAAGTTCTCTTTCACATTGAATTTATTTTGTACCAACAATATAGCAGAATATGAGGCCTTGTTGTTAGGACTGAGGTTGGCACAAAAGCATGGTATAAAATGCATAAGTATTATTGGTGATTCTGAGTTGGTGGTGTCCCAAGTTAGGTCAATGTATGCTTCCAAGAATAGAAGGTTGAAACAATATAGGAATGCAGTGTGGGATTTGATTGAACATTTTGATGCCTTCAATGTTGAGTGGAGGGATAGGAGTAACAACAAGATGGCTAACTTGTTGGCCAATATTGTAATCAATCCTAATGATGTTACATTCTATGGTATTTCTAAAGTTGAAATTCAGGCTAGGCCTAGTATACCAGACAATATTGAGAATTGGCAAGTTTTTGATGATGATAATGATATTTTGAAGTTTATGGATTGCAATGATCAGTATCATGGTCAGGAACTTGATTGTTCAGCCTTGGTTGAGTCAATAGAAGGAAGGGAGGTTGTCTTAGGCAATGAGGTCATTCAGCTTATAACTAACAAGGTACCCAGGGGGCTTGTTGTTTTGGAGACTGTCTTTGATAACCAAGATAGAGTTCAAAAGAATATCAAAGGAGAGGATCATGCTGATCTTGAGGAGATAAATCTTGGATCACATGAGGCACCTAAGAAAGTATACATTGGTAGAGATATATCTCAAAAGGTGAGGAGACCTTTGGTTGAATTATTGAGAAAATTCAGGCATGTTTTTGCATGGTCATACGATGACCTAAAGGTTTATAGAAAGCATTTATTTCAACATGTTATTCCATTAAGAGAAGATGTTAAACCTTTCTGGCAAAAGAAAAGGCCTATTAATCCTACTTTGGCACCCAAGATGCAAGAAGAATTAATGAAGTTGAGAGATGCTGGCATTATCAAGCCTATAAGGCATTCTTCTTGGGTGTCAAATCTTGTTCTTATAAGAGAAAAGACTGGCGACATCAGGCTTTGTGTGGACTTCAGAAATTTGAACATCAACTGATTGAAAGATAATTATTGTTTGCCCAATATGGAGGCTATGTTGCAGAGAGTAACCAGGTAAGAATTGATGTCAATGATGGATGGTTTCTTTGGCTACAATCAGGTCATTGTTAAGGAACCAGAATAATTCAAGACAGCCTTTACAACACCTTGGGGAACATATGTTTATGTGAGAATGCCTTTTGGTCTCACAAATGTTGGTGCTACTTTTCAGAGGGCAATGGATGTTGCCTTTTTAGATTTCATTAATGATTTCCTTGTTGTGTATCAAGATGATTTAACTGCCTATTCCAAGAAGGAAGAGGACCATTGTGCTCATTTAGAGAAAATATTTATGAGGGCCTTGGAATTTGGCATTTCATTAAACCCAAGGAAATGTGCTTTTGGTGTCACAGAAGGTAAGTTGCTTGGCCACTTGGTTGGGAAGCAAGGAGTGAGAATTGACCCAGAGAGGGTAGCAGTAATTGATAAAATTTAGAGGCTAAAGAATGTTAAAGGGATTCAGTCCTTCTTTGGTCAGGTCAATTTTCTAAGGAGGTTTGTGACAAACTTTGCAGAGGTTACTAGACCTATTTCCAAGATGTTGAGGAAGGGATCTGTAGTCAATTGGGAGGGTGAGCCTAATGAGGCTTTCAAGAATATCAAGCAGGCTATCAAAGATGCACCGGTGCTAAAGGAACCTAATTATAATGTCCCAATGCATATCTTTTCTTTTGCATCTTTTCATACTATTGCTGCATTTTTGTTACAAAAGAATAAGGATGGTTTTGAGCAACCTATTGCATTTTTTAGTAAATCTTTGCAGGCTACAGAATTAAAGTATGATATAAATGAAAAGAAGGCTTATGCACTTGTGAAGGCAATCAAGGCTTTTAGGTGTTACTTGATGGGAGCAGTTGTGATTGATTTTGTGCCAAGTGCAACTGTGAAGGATATTTTCTCACAGTAGGAGGTGTCTGAAAGAAGATGGAGATGGATCAATAGGATCTAGGAATTCAATGTTGAGATCCAGATCACTAAATTGGTTAGAGGACAGGGATTGGCAAAGTTGATGGCTCAATCCAATCTAGATGCAAACCAGGTAAATCATTCTGAAATTGATTATACATGTGATATGGATGATTATATTTGGTATCAGGATATTATTTACTATTTGACAAACATGAGGTGTCTAGATAGTATGAATGATAATCAAAAGAGGACATTGAAGTTACAGGCCATCAAGTATGTGATTGTGAAATGTAAGCTATGTAGAAAAAATTTGGATTGCATACTATTGAAATGTGTAGATGAGAATCAAGCTAATCTATTGTTGAAGGAGATGCATGAGGGAGTTTGTGGTGGACATTATATGGGTAAAACAACTGCTCATAAGATCTTGAGAGAAGGATTTTGGTGGCCTACAATCTTCAACGATGCAGAATAGTTGGTAAGGAGATGTGATGCCTATCAAAGGTTCTTTGGTAAGTTTAAGTTTTCAAGTAATGTACCATTAAAACCAGTAGAAGTTTAGGCTCCTTTCCAGCAGTGGGGAATTGATTTCATAGGCAAGATACCAAACAAGTCAAGTGGAGGACATTCATGGATCTTAGTTGCCACTTATTACTTTACAAAGTGGGTAGAAGTTGTACCTACAAGGAATGCAACTAGCAGGGTGGTAATTGACTTTCTGATGAATAATATTATTACAAGGTTTGGGTGCCTTTAGAGGATAGTGAGTGATAATGCTATGTGCTTCAGGTCTGTCGAATATAAGGACTTTTGCAAAGGTTTGGGAATTTAGATTTCTAATTCCTCACCTTATCATCCGCAAGGAAATGGTCAGGTAGAATCTACTAATAAGAGCTTGATTAAAATCTTGAAGAGAATTTTGGAGAAGAATAAGAGGGCATGGAATTCAAAGCTCCCATTAGCTCTATGGGCTGATAGGGTAACTGTGAAGAAGGCAATTGGTTGTGCACCATTTGACCTAGTATATGGAATTCATGCTAGAATGCCTCAGAATAATTTGTTGGAGATGTACAAGTTTGTGTAGTTATATGATGATGACATTGATGATGAGATGCAGTTGAGAATTGAGGACCTCATTAGGTTGGATGAAACTAGAAGAAAATTAGTTGCAAAGAATGCTAAATTGCAGTTACAAGTTAAGAATCTATATGATAAAAAGACTGTTGACAGAAAGTTTGAACCTGGTGATTTGGTGTTAATTTGGAATGCCAGATTGGAGGATAAGGGGAAACATGGTAAATTTGATCCCATCTGGTTAGGGTCATATCTAATTCATGAGAGATGGGGCCAAGATTCTTACATAATCAAGGATTCTAATGGTGGTATTCAGGAGTTTCCAGTTCATGGAAAATTCTTGAAGCAGTACTTCATTTGAAGTACTCTATTTTCCATGAACAGTAGTTAGGATTGTACATTTTGTAGATCTCTATATATAAGTTGCTTTCCCCTACCCTGTTTTGCCCTGGTCTATCAGTTTTTGGTCTTGTTGCTTGGTCTTGCCCTGATTGCTCCTTGCTCTCTGCATTTGTGTCCTATGGGATGGTTTGCTTTAACCAGTGATTCTAAGTCCTTGCTATGCCTGCAGGAGGCATACATCCCCAGACAAAGCCACTGTTAGGCCATTTTTCTATCATGGTAATATCCTTTGAAAGTGGCCTCCTCCCTGCAAATATTTCTTGGTTTGTGCCCTACCCTATGTTCCTTATGTTGTCACCTTGCTTCAATCCAGACTACATCGCTAAATCATAAGGCCCAGAAAGTTATTCAAGTTTCGAGGTTCGCAAGAAGCAATGTTTTCAAAATTTACCACAGTGTCGAAAACCCACAGTGTTTTCAAAAATCCATGATGTTTTTGATCTTTGAATGATAACCTACATTGTTTTTGACCCTTTGTCTTCTGGCTTTGTATGCTTATCTGTTGACATGTCAGAAATTTTGTGTGTTTTTGATCCTCTTTCATAAAAAACATTGTGTGTTTTTGACCTCGCACTAGTTCCCTATCTGCCGGCTTTCCTTAAGTGTGCAAGTGCCATGGATGGTGGGCCTAGGCCTTTGATGGCTCTTCCTGATTGGCTATCACATGGCCACATGTCAAAATTTTTTGACATGTGATCATGTGACCACCTACCACCTGTCCGTGTGGTCCCAGCTCTTCATTATGTTTGGCTGCCTGGCGGTTAGTCTTCTTCTGGCGACTTGGCTGGTGGTTAAGTTTTCCATAGTCATGTAGTCACTGAATGCTTGGTAGTTAGTTGGTGGGGCCAATGTTTCCAGTGACATGGGCATTCCTGATTGGCCGGCGAGTGGTGATGTGTTGTCTTCCGGCTGGTCTGAGGTGGTGACTTGGCTTTTGTCAGTGGGTCCGTTGTCAGGGTGGAGCGAGTTGGCATCTTTTGATTGGTTAGTGGATTGACAAGTTGGATAGTGTCGGTGGGTCCATAGTCTTCTGAGGAGGTTAAAGCATGGATAGATCTGGTGGTTGTCATTATACCACTGAGTGGAGGTGCTAACTTTTTAACATCACGGTATAGCGACAGCTGTCAATTTTGGTTTATGAGCAGACTACCCGGTGGACCCATTTCTAGGAGGTGGTGATGTGACAGCTTTGGGTTGGCTTTCGTGTGTTCACATAGCCCATTTTTTGGCTATGTGATCATGCAACTAGGTAACACGTGTCTGTAGTGCTAAGGTGGATTTGTTGTCAGGTGGGTCTGCATTGAAAGCTTTTAATCAATGGTCGGCGCATGATCTTAGGGAATGTTCCCACCCCTTCTGATCATGCACCATCCATTGATCTAGCATCTTCTCTATGCGATGCAAGTGGGACCATCTACCATGTGGTGCTTAGATGCTATGTTTTTATTGGTCGATGTGAATGTGCTCAAAGGTGGGGCCGGTGTTTGCGGTGACAGGGTGGCAATCTCATGGCTTGTCGTGTGTTCACATAGCCTAAGTTTAAGCTATGCAATCATGCAACCACTGTTGGTTGTCGTGGTTGTGGAGTTGTATGGGTCCATGGTACCGTGTTGCTAACGTGCCCATTTTTTGTTCGCCTAGGGATTTATGAGGTGGCTGAAGACTTTTCTGGGTGGTTTGTGATGGCATTGCGTGGTTAAGGAGACTGTGGTCGCATGATCACAAAGGTTAGTTTTGTGCCTTGTGATCATGTGACCAAGCATAATTTGAAGCCCAGTTCCCTGTGGCGGTGAGGTTGGTAACCACGCAGCTATGCCACTGAAGATGAATGTTAAGATGTAAAGCCCATGAGGGGAGATTGATCGGATGGCGAGGATATAAAGTTGATGAAGGTTTAAATGTGGGTCATTGTTTCTCTGTAGGCACCATAGAAGTGGCTTTTGGTATTCAAATTCAAATTTTCTAAAAGCTTCCAGTGCCAGAAAGTACCAAATTTATGGGATTGAATGCAGAAATGACCCTGTTTGGTGAGAAATGACTAGTTTGTTGTTTGCGGTGTGGTCCAGGGTGTTGTGTGCTTGTTTGCATGGCTTGTACTGTAGTGGTTGTGTACTCAAGGCTTGTTGCAGGGTTTCCTTTTGAGCCCAATTTTATGATCCCCTGTACTTGCAGGGAAGACTTTCATGATTGTGGATCAATTCTGATTTCCTATGTTTCTCACCCCTATAATAATTTCGTGACTGTTTCTAGCAGGTTGGGTGGTTGAGACCCTAACTCTAGTTGTCTAAATCTTGTTGCATCTGATCTTGAGGATCCCAAGGAAACTAGTGGTATAAGTTACAAAATTTCTAATTTTGCAAGGGTTCCAAAAAATCTTGTTTCTTTTGGTCCCTGGTTTTTGACTGTAATATACTGATAGAGGTCCGATTTTGTGACTTTTCTTATCTTGGTGTCATTCTAATTGTATGCTGATTCTAGATTTGTTAATGAAAACATCATTGAATCCCAATCTTGTATCTTGTGTATGTCTTCTTGCTTGTCTCTGAGCTCATATATGTTAATATCACAAAGTGTGTTAATAATGTATGGTAAACAAAGAGTATTTTGAATTCATCTTTGAGTTTCTAACAAAGTTAGGATTAAAGCCTTTTAGGTGAATTCAGTGATTTTATAGCCAGGTATAAAACTTGATGTCCTTGTGCTTGAGGGAAAGGGGTAATAGGAAAAGCACTTACTCTGGTTTCCATTGTGTTTGATTAGAGGTATTCAGTTGAGGTATACAGTTAGGTGACTCTGAGCCCTACGATAAGGCACTGGTCCTTCCTCTTGAGGTATGCATTGTTAATAGCCACAAACATAAACATTCATTTGATAAACCTTTTATTGACTTGTGTTGAGCATTGTATACATCAATTTGAGACTCCTTTGAAGAAGTGAGTCAAGGGTACACCTGCCTGAGCATTGAAGCTCAAAGAGTAGAAGGATCCTTGTCAATTGGCCCTCTTCCTTGTGGACTTTGGAGTGGTGATAGAGTCAGAGTTTTATTTAAATTATCCATCAAAGTGTAAATCTACAAGTTGAAGATCAAAGGGAATAATCTACAACCAATAGGATAGAAGGATTGCTTGAAAGAGAAACGACTTGAAAGAAAACTACCTACTAGGTGATACATAAAAATTAAGGGTATGAATTGTAGCATAGAGGGATAGAATCAATGAAAGGCTTAGGTCTAGTAGGTCACAACTTACTAAATAGGCTTGCATAAGTGTTTCATAGGAGGGCTTGAACATAAGACACAACCTATGACCTGCAATTAGACATTCACCTCTGCAACTCAGTGTAGGATTAACACAAGACTATTAGGGGGCTAAAGTATACCCACAAAAACATCTAAATCAAATCAAACAAAATAACACACACAATTACAAAAAGTAAGAGGGATCAGGAACCCTAAGTTGTCATTGAAAACATGCATAGACTTCAATTCATTAAGAGATGATCCAAACAAGGAAGCATAGGGACATGAAGAATTCTCACAAAATACCTCTGCAATGTTTGAATTATCAATGGGACATTACAAGAGTAGAAGACTAGAGGGTAGAAGAAATACCATGGATAGCCTTCTGAGAAAGGATTCTTTCTTTTTACAATTCCAACCTCTGAGCACTAAGGCTCCAAAAATACAATATATACATCCCCTCTTGCATGTAGGAAAGAGTCAAAATCTAACTAGGGTTACAAAATTAAACAATGATATCAAACCCTAGGGTACTGATCACCTATTATGAAAATCTCTAAGAACACCGGTGATCAAATCATATCTTTCTTTGCGTGTTGATCCTTCTGAACTAAAATCACCTGTAAACACAACAACCTCGACCTACCAACCAACCTACAACTCCACTAAGCCATGAAGGCTCCAAATCTGATCATATTTCCTTGGGAGTGGTACCATTTGAATGATGGCACCAAACTCTCTAGCACCTCCCGTCATGACAAAGGACCTTGCAATGCCAGCCAACAGTCATCTCCATCATCCTCACAACCACCACTATCCTAAGAAATCAATTCTCAAGCTACCTGATGTTGTACATGGCCGAAAGAATGCAAAACCCTCATAGAGACATTTGAATTTTGAAATATAATGGCTAGCCAAAAATTTTAAAATGTAACCATTGATGAGAAACCCTTCCTAGCAGATGAATGGCTTATATTATCCTAAAACAATCACAAACCTCCTTTAAAAGTCTTCGTCCACTTTGGCACACTACAGCCAATGAAACTTTAGCAAATCAGCATATTTATCAGCTTGGACCCACTTTGATTTTCCTTTTTTCTAAGTCACGAAGAACTCTTTACACCCCGGCCCCAAGTTTGCCACTTGTTAGCCTTCCATTCATGCTAACCACTCCATCAACAACACCTCAACAATGGACCCACTACAACTGAGATTCCAATCTAATGGTGGGCACATGATCTCATAGCCCTCGAATATTCCTTCCGATCATGCGCTAGCCATAGATCTTTCTTTAACTGGGACCCTCTGATAAATGGACCCACTGCAACACCAATCACCACTACATGGACCAATCAAATGTGAGCACATCAGCAAGAAAGGACCCACCGTCAGAGCCTCAACAATAAACAAAGATCAATGATCGGTGCATAATCTCATGGCTCTGATACAATCCATGAGATCATGCACCAGCCGTTGGATTAAAAGTTAGACAATTCATCAGGCCCACTCTGAAAATTGGACAAGTCACCACCTCTCGACTAATAGGAAGCCTCCATGTAGGACAACATGGCAATGGACCCACTTGACTTTGAAGCACTGCAGGGAAAGGAAATCTACGGTCGTTGCAAGAGCTCATACCTCTGACACCACCCTTGTGAAGTTACGATAGTCGTAGATCTTTTTAGAACTGGGAACCTTTGAAGACAAAGATCAGGCCCACCAAGATAGGTATCATCCTATCACATGATCACAAGGGCAGAGAATATTCCTTGTGAAAATGTGACAACCACAAGTTTAAAAGGGAAGGTCAGGAGAAAATAACTATCAGGAAGACTTAGGCTTTGAAGGAAATATTAAAAGGGACCCCGCCCAACAACCTAGAGACTTAACACATGAAGTGGTCAAATTGTAGCACATGCATTTTAAATATTTAAGTGGCCCGAAAAGGTAATGAAGAATTAGAATCAGCCACAGGGGTTTTTTAGGGTTTTGTAGCAATGGCTAGATTTTCAAATGTACTTGCAAGCCAGAGGGTTTAAAACATTTGCAGAGACTAGAAGACAAGGTAGAAGCTCATAAATTTTTTTGATGGTGTTCAATAGGGTAAAATGAAGCTTTAGCTCAACTTGTGACCAAAATGCATAGAATAGGGAATTTTGGGTAACATTTTGGTGATTTCTACTAGATGTTAGCCTGCTAGACATGGAAAACTAGTGGCCTTAACAATTCCTTGGGCACGGAGTCAACATTTGAGCACAAAATTTTTGATAGAGAGAGACCTGGAACTAGAGGAACAAAAACTATGCTCGAGCACTTCTTGGAAAATAGGGAAAACTAACCTAGAAAGCAGGGAAAGAAAGAAGGAAACATACCTAACCTAAACTAACTAGTACATAACACTGGTCAAACAAAACCATTTACTATTTGTGAAAAATAACTTCCCATCCTTCTCATCTTACAATAATCCACATGTTCCTGGAAAGCTATTAAAATATAAATATAGGACATATGCAGAATCACCTGCTTGACAAGGATTTGACTGATATGGATTTTACTCAGTTGGTCAAGTTGATTGTAAGCACCATCATTCTGAGGAGGATCAATAAGAAGCAATAGGACCTTACTTACTTGGTCAATAGGGACAACAAGCTGATTTGGTTCATTCTCAGCCTCATCTTCTAGTGGAATATCATATTGGGATGCTGGCATAATTTGTACTGCTTTGACAACCTCCATCCTAGCCAAATACCTGATAGGGCAACCATGAGAGATGCTGGACCTAGAACTCTCCTTGATAGACTCAAGCTCCTAAGAGACTATTTCAGTCTGATTGATCTCCTCCTTATGCCGATTGGAAATAATTATCTCCTGTACACAGTAAGTGTTCTCTGGAAGTGTGGGCTTGTCATCAAGATGTAGACAAAACTGCTCCATCTTGTCCCAAAATTGATCTTCTTCATCTTCTTCTGGATTCCCTTATAGGATAAGTATACCATTGTCAACAAAATTATCATGATTTGCTGAGAACTCATTTGTCTTAACCTATTCAGAGAGAGCCTCCTTGAGATCAGCAATCTTCTATTCAATGCTCTCCTTTTCTTTCTCAAGTTGTTCACCTCTCCCAATCTGCATCTGATAGCTTATTTTATATGTTTCAGTTGTAGAAGCTAGGAATCTTATATTTTTCTTGAGATCCTATAGCTCTCTCTCATGAAACTCCTCATGAGCTCTCTTCTCCTTTTCTTTGTCAATCTAAAATTCATTGCCTCTATCAAACATGGCTTCTATAAAAATCTTTTGGTCTTGAACCACTTTTTCACAATTATTTTTATGAACTTCCAATTCTTCATAAGCATCCCTCTGAGCTGCTAATGTTCTTTGAAAATCCTCCTCCTTTTCAGCTATAGCAGCACTAACCTTAATCAAATTTTCTTTGTAAACTTTGTTCAGCATTGCTAGATTACTTGCAAGGGCTACTTGACTTTTTTGCTATCCTGCAATGATTTCCTCACACTACTTCCATCTAGCATTGAACTAATCCTTTGCTTGTGTCTGCATATCCATTTTCTGTGTTTCCAACACCTCTTGATAAAACTTATTTTGTGCTTCCAACCCTTTAGCGAGCTTGGCCTCATTTCTCTTGTATTGATCTACCAGATACCTCCTATAACCTTGATCCTACTGAGCCAAAGCTTGTTGTTGTTGGATTTGGGAATGATAAGCATGCTCCTTCATGGAAAGCCTTTCCTCTTGAGGTTGTTGATATGTGTATTGATGCAGCCATGATACTGGAAGTTGGGTGGGTGGGGGGTAAGCATGAGGTGAATGTTGCTCTATTGCTACAACTAGATAGTCCTACATGAAATCAGAAGTACAACTACTCTGATAAAGCTAGCCTTCATGAAACGAAGGGACATCTTCATGAAAAGAAGGATGGTAGTCCATTTCAGGTACTGGGTCTCCTTGAAACCAGTGGATATAAATTGAGAGTCACCAGATATGCAAAACAATGACCTCTCAAAGGTCTGCAACTTGCTAGAAGCATATCAGAACTAGTAAGAACTATGAAAACCATGACTTCTTGGTCCCACCAGGCATGCCAGAATTGTTATACACTAATTTTACACCCTTGTTTCAAGCTCTCTTAGTCTTGATAACTTAGTATAACATGAGAATCATCTCCAGGTTATGAGACCTTTTCTAACTAAGATGAGACCTCCAGGTTCTAGGCTGGTTCCTCTTGGATAATCACCTTAATCTACTTCTTGACAAGAAAATAAATTTTTTTGAGGGAAAGGGATAGAAGGAATGCTTGAAAGGGAAATGACTTGAAAGCAAACTACCTACTAGGTGATACACCAAAAATAAGGGTATGAATTGCAACATAGAGGGATAGAATAAATGAAAGGCTTAGGTCTAGTAGGTCACAACTTACTGAATAGGCTTGCATAAGTGTTTCACAGGAGGGCCTAAATATAAGACACAACCTATGACCTGTAAGCAAACATTCACCTCTGCAACATGGTGTAGGATTGAGACAAGATTGTTAGGGCCGGATGAAGTATACCACAAAAACATCTAAATCAGATCAAACACAATAACACACACAATTACAAAAAGTAAGAGGGATCAGGAACCCTAAGTTGTCATTGAAAACATGCATAGACTTCAATTCATTAAGAGATGATCCAAACAAGGAAGCATAGGGACATGAAGAATTGTCACAAAATACCTCTGCAATGTTTGAATTATTAATGGGAGATTACAAGAGTAGAAGACCAGAGGGTAGAAGAAATACCACAGATAGCCTTCAAAGAAAGGATTCTTTCTTTTTACTATTCCAACCTCTGAGCACTAAGGCTCCAAAAATACAATATATACATCCCCTCTTGCATGCAGGTAAGATTCAAAACCTAACTAGGGTTACAAAATTAAACAATGATATCAAACCCTAGGGTACTGATCACCTATTATGAAAATCTCTAAGAACATCGGTGATCAAATCATATCTTTCTTTGCATGTTGATCCTTCTGAACTGAAATCACCTGCAGACACAACAACCTTGACATACCAACCCACCTACAACTCCACTAAGCCATGAAGGCTCCAAATCTGATCATATTTCCCTGGGAGCAGTACCATTTGAATGATGGCACCAAACTCTCTAGCACCTCCCGTCATGACAAAGGACCCTACAATGTCAGCCAACAGTCATCTACATCATCCTCACAACCACCACCATCCTGAGAAATCAATTCCTGAGCTACTCAACATTGTGCATGGCTGAAAGAATGAAAAACCATCGCAAAGACATTTGAATTTTGAAATATAATGGCTAGCAGAAAATTTTAAAATGTAACCATCGATGAGAAACCCTTCTCGGTAGATGAATAGCTCAGATTATCCTAAAACAATGACAAACCTCCATTTGAAAAGTCTTCGTCCACTTCGGCACACTACAGCCAATGAAACTTTAGCATGTTAGCATATTTATCAGCTTGGACCCAGTTTGATTTTCCTTTTTTCTAAGTCATGAAGAACTCTTTAAACCCTGGCCCCAGGTTTTCCACTTGTCAGCCTTTCATTCATGCTAACCACTCCATCAGCAACACCTTAGCAACAGACGCACTACAATTGAGATTCCAATCTAATGGTGGGCGCATGATCTCATAGCCCTTGAATATTCCTTTTGATCATGCGCCAGCCATAGATCTTTCTTTAACCGGGACCCTCTAACAAATGGACCTACTGCAACACCAGTCACCACTATGTGGACCAATCAAATGTGAGCACGTCAGCAAGAAAGGACCCACCATCAAAGCCTCAACAATAGAGCAAGATCAATGGTTGGCGCATAATCTCATGGCTCTGACACAACACATGAGATCATGTGCCAGTCATTGGATTAAGTGTTAGATAGTTTGTCGGGCCCGCTCTGAAAATCAGACAAGTCACCACCTCTTGACCAATAGGAAGCCTCCATGTAGGACAACGTGGAAATGGACCCACTTGACTTTGAAGCACTATAGGGAAAGGAAATCTATGGTCATTGCAAGACCTCATACCTCTGACACCACCCTTGTGAAGTTACGACAGCTGTAGATCTTTTTAGAACTAGGACCCTTTGAAGATGAAGAATAGCCCTGCTGAGATAGGTGTCATCCTGTCGCATGATCACAAGGGAAAAGAATATTCCTTGCGAACATGAAACAACCAAAAGTTTAAAAGGGAAGGTCGGGAGGAAATAATTGCTGGGAAGACTTAGGCTTTGAAGGAAATATTAAAAGGGACCCCGCCCAACAACCTAGAGACTTAACACATGAAGTGGTCAAATTTTAGCACATGCGGTTTAAAGATTTAAGTGGCCCAAAAAGGTAATGAACAATTAGAATCGGCCAAAGGGATTTTTAGGGTTTTGTAGCAAGGACTAGATTTTCAAATGTACTTGTAGGCCAGAGGGTTTAAAACATTTGCAGAGACCAGAAGACAAGGCAGAAGCTCATAAAAATTTATGATGGTGTTCAATAGGGTAAAATGAAGCTTTAGCTCAACTTTTGACCAAAATGCATAGAATAGGGAATTTTGGGTAACAGTAATGAAAGGCCTGTCTATTACATCAGTCAAACTTTATTGGATTATGAAACAAGATACACACCTCTAGAAAGACAATGCTTAGTGGTGGTTTATGCATGTCAAAAACTTAGGCATTATCTCATAAATGCTGAATTTAATGTGATTATCAAATTTGATCCCTTAAAACATCTTTTCTCACAAACTAATCTTCAAGCCACTTGGAAAAATGGGTAATGTTACTTACTAAATTTGATCTTAATTTTATTCTTCAGAAATCAATTAAGGGACAAGAATTGACTAATCATTTAGCTGAAGCTCCTTGTCCTCACTCTGTTGAAGGTTCTACTCCTATTAAATTTCTTGATGAAAATATTTTAGCTATTCAATAGGATGATATTTGGGAATTATATTTTGATGGGTCTAAGTGTAAGATAGGATCTGGTGTGGGTATCATCTTGATTCCCCCTACAAAGAAACCCATCCCTTTATCATATAAATTGACCTTTCCTTGTACTAATAACATTGTGGAATATGAAGCTCTTATAGCTAGCTTACGAGTTGCTTCATCTCTCAATATCAAACATTTACGTATATATGGAGATTCACAATTGATAGTTGAACAAATTAAAGGTGGATATCAGACTAAAAATAATAGAATGACATAGCATAGAGATTTAGCTCTTGATGTCCTTTCACAAATTTCCTCTTACACAATCCAGACATTACCAAGGAAAGATAATCGGCACGCAGATGCTATGGCAAGTGTGACATCCTTGGTTTGTCTAGAAAACAATGCTGAAAATTTCCAATTTACAATACAAACTCTTAAAAGTCCTGCAATTTCTGATAAGATTACCTCTGATTGTTTTAACTTGCATTTGGATGAATGGTATTCACACATTTTTCATTTTTTGAAGGATGGTACCTTTCCTGAATCCGCAACAAGGAACATGTGTCATCGCATTCGAAAACTTGTCATGCACTATATCATTTTAGGAGATGTGCTATACAAATGCTCTTACAAAGGTTTATTATTAGGGTGTCTCAATAGAACCGAGATTCCTGTAGCTTTAGCAGAAGCTCATTCTAGTTCTTGCGAGGGACACTTTGGTGGAAAATCTTTAGTTCATAAGTTACTTCGAATGGGGTATTATTGGCAATCTATGGAACAAGATTTTTTTATGTTTGTTAAAAAATGCCCTCAATGTCAATAGCATAGTAATTTGATTCCTACTCCTGCTCATGAGCTTTGTAATCAAGTTTCTCCATGGCCTTTTAGTATTTGGGGTTTTGATCTTATCGGAAAAATCTCACCAACTTCTTCTCAAGGGCATACTTACATTCTCACCACTATGGATTATTTCATGAAATGGGTTGAAGTTGTCCCTCTTCATTCTACAACAGCAGATTTTATTTGTGATTTCATCCTTAATAATATTATAGCAAGATTCGGTATTCCCTCGATAGTAGTTTCAGATAATGGAACATCTTTTAAGAATAAAGACGTTGTGAAATTCTTCAAGAAATATAGGATTCAACATAGATTTTCAACTCCTTATTATCCTTAATCTAATGGACAAGCTGAAGCATCGAATAAAATTATTGAACAAATTTTGTGAAAAATAGTTAGTAAGCATGCCAAAGACTAGCATACTCAACTGACTTATGGTTTATGGGCCTGTAGGACTACTGTTCGTACTACTACAAGTAATTCTCCTTATAATCTTGTTTATGGTACTAACACTATTATGCCTTTGGAACTGGAAATACCATCCTTACATGTTTCATTTCATGGGATAATTGATAAAGATACTTTTTATGAACAGTGTTTACAAGAATTAGAAATGTTGGATGAACAATGAATATATGCATTAGATCATATAAAAGCTTATCATAAATCTCTCCAGAAACAATATAATCATAAGATCATCGAATGAACATTTGCAATTGGTGATTTAGTTCTTTATGAGAATCAATGAAATGTGAATGCTTTATCAAGTGAAAAAGGAAAATCTAGCCCTAATTGGCTTGGACCTTTTGTTGTTATTGAAAACTTTGGTTCAGGTGCTTACAAACTTGCTGATATGGATGGTGTTTCTTTTAAGGAACCCATTAATATTATGCATCTTAAATGTTATTACCCTTAATCTAATTTGTTCTATGTGCATTTATGTGTTCCTTATAATGATTTCTTTTATAGGTTATGTAGTTTTAGTAAAAATTACATATTGAATATGTTTATACACTTTCTTTATTTCTTTCTTTCTATTAAGTTTTATATTGATGAAAACATAATATTCAAGTATAGAACTAATCAGTAAAGAAAGTCTTTCATTTATTAGCAGTACATAGTTTTTCAAAGTTCTAATAAACATGAGGCCAATGGTCCTATCTATCACTACACCTATCACCATGCCACTCTGATGGTCGATGACTCCCAAATCTCTCTCCTCTATGATAGGAAGATGAAGATTTGTGTGTCTGTGTATGGCTCCTAGATATGCTCATGGCCTCATAAAGGTGTTGGGGGCATTAGACAACCCAATTGGCATGACAAGCCATTCATACAATCCCTCATTGGTCTTAAAGGTAGTCTTCTACTCATCCCCCCTTTTGATTCTAATTTGGTGGTACCCACTCTTTAGATCAATCTTTGTGAAGTACTTGGCTTCCCCTAAAAAATCCATCAAGTCTTCTATCCTAGGAATAGCGAAACTATACCTAATGGTGATTCTATTGATATCTCTTCAGTCAGTACATAACCTCCAAGAACCCCCCTTTTTAGGGGCTAAGACAGTAGGAACATCATATGGGCTAATAATTTTCCTAATTATACCTTTCTCTATGAGCTCTTGGATTTGTTTAGAAATTTCCTCATTTTGTTGAGGTGTCATTTTATAGGCAGGTTTATTTGGAAGGGTAGTTCCTTGGATGAAATCTATTTGGTGGCTACTAGTTCTTTCATGGGGTAAGATGGTTGGTTGTCCTTTACTCACAATGTCTTGGAACTTCTCCAAAATCTCTTGAACCTCTATAGGTATTTTTGTCTTCTTTTCTGCCTTCTCCTCCTTGGGCTTTAAGACTAGTGCATAGCCTACTCCCTCACATTCTTCTAGAGTCTTCTAGAAATATTTCTCACCCACTAAAAGAACATTTGGTCCTATTGACATTTCTTCCCCTTTCTCTGGCAAAGACTCTATCTTGAAAGTCACTCCATCCTTCTTAAATGTATAGGAATTATTGGGCCCTTCATGCATGGCTTGTCTATCAAATTTCTATGGCCTTCCCAATAAGATATGACATGCATCCATTGGCAAGACATCACATAGAACTATGTCCTTATACCTCCTAGTGGAGAAGTCCACCCATGCTTTCTCATTGACTAGTACATGTTTCCCCTTGTTTAAATAGGTGATTTTGTAAGGATTATTGTGAGGAATCCTTTGGAGTTTGAGCTTACTCACTGCCTCCTCTGACACAATATTGTCAGTAGACCTTGAATCGATGATGAACTTACACACTTTCCCCAAGATTTTACACATTATTCTAAATAGTGATCTTCTTTGGCTAGGCTATTCTTAGACATGTTCCTTGATAAGTATTCTTCTGATCATAAAATTCTACCCCTATTCTAACTCTAAGGGTACTTCTACATTCTTGCTATAATATACCTCTTCTTGGACATAGATGGCTCTTCTTTCATTACCTTGTGATATAGACCCTTTCTCCGGACACCTATAGGATGGATTTTCTAACTGGTTGTAGCGGTAGCACTTCATATTGGAAAAATATGACCCTCTTCATTGACCACTGTTCCTTCATCTTCCATTGTTATTTGGGATTATACCTCTATTGTAGCCTCCTCTGTTTGAGCCACTTTCATGTTTCTCTATCAACTTGGTCTCTCCTTGGGTGTTTGGTTCCACACTTCTACCTCCAAAACCTCCTCTATGGACCAAACCATCTCTTCCTCTTCCGCTTCCTTTGTTACTACTTGGGTCTTATTTCTTTCTCAATTTCTCTTCCACCTTGATGGCTAATTGATGACATCTTTGGACTATGGTAGGAGTCAAGAAACTAACCTCATCTTATATATTCCACCTTAATCCATTCAGGTATCTAGCTACCTTCAAACTCTCATCTTTAGCCACTCTAGATATCATACATAACCTTTGAAACTCTTCGATATATGAGTTGACATCTAGTTATTTTTTCCTAAGACTTTGCCTTTTCCTGTGAAATTGAATTTCATAGACATCCTAAGTCTTTCTTTTGATACTCTTACCTTTTGGGCCTCAGTTATTCCATCACATTCAAAAGGGTTTTCAAGACCCTCAATCCAGTCCATTACCACCTCTAGTTCCATTTTCCCACTGAATATGGGTACCCCCTCCAAAGCTTTCCCACTTAGGGCTTTCAATTCTTTAAGGAATGGTTCCTCTATAATTACAGGGTCTAGTTTAGGGACCTCATCATCTAGGTGTATTTCTTTGTTCTTTCCTTCTAACTTATCCTTAAATACTTCTTCAGTTTTTCATCTACTTGGTCCAATTTTTGCTCCAACTCAGCTAGTCTTTCTCTAAGTATACGGTTCTCTTCTTCTTGATCCTCCACTTTCCTAGATAACTCTATATTAGTCACCATTATAGACTCCCCAACCAATTCTTCTGGTTGCAACATTAACCCACAAGTCTAACCTGGTGTGCTCTCATACCAATTTGATAGATACAAACTAGTTTGCTTGCACTAACTTGATTAGGAACCTCCTAGCTCCCAATTCACCAAGATCCCAATTACTCTTAGTATCTTTTGAGTCCCCTCCTACTTGGTTTAGGACTTCTCAATGCCTCCATGCAAGGTGACATTCTCTAGTGCTTATTTAGGGTATCTACCTTCAATTACATTCATCTTCCCTACTCCGTTAACTCTCCTCTAATGGCTTCTTTGGATTTTGTAAATGAACTTGGTGTCTTGCAGGGATTCCTATGTTTCATTCAATGTTAGTTCAATCTTGATCCCTCTATCACAAGGTGTCAAGATCTAGGTTACTAATCTCCACTTTTTGTCTCAAAAAGCCTATTAGGCCTAATAGCCCTCAACTAGGTCTTCCTAACCAATTTTTGGCTATTTGGGTGAAATGACTCTGAATAATCCACCAAATTAATTATGGATTCAAATACCCTTTTAAAATTTATCGAATACTTTTTAGGTCTCTCCTCCTCAAATTTTTCATACATGCCCTTCCTATATTTAAGGGGTATTAGGGCTAATTGAGCTTCCTGAACTAGTCAGGCTTTCTTGTCTTCAAAGTCTCCTTGATTGGATTTTTCAGACCCCAATCTACCTAGAAGGTGTCTATATGACTTCAAATACTCTCTCCATTCATTCAACTTAACTCCCCCATCAAACCCTTGCATCAACCCATTCAATAACAAGTGGAAGCTCTTAGTCGTGCTCACTGTGCTCGCCTAGGGCTTTCTTACATTCATGGCCAATGCAACTTCTAGGACTCCTCCATTTGTATGTACATTGTACATAGGCTCCATTAAAATATCAAAAAGTCCCATGATGATTTCATGGTAGGGTTTCATGTGCCATGAAAGAACTCATCATTCTTGGGTAGGCTAGTGGTTGTCTACTTCACAAAACAATAAACAAAACTTGAAAGAAATGTAGAGAAAGAACTCCTAATCAATGGAAGATAAAAAAAACTAATCTAGATACAATAATCCAATGCCAAAACTTGAGATTCATTCCATTCACATAGTTAGCATTGATTTCACAAATAGACTGTGTTCTAAAAACTAGGATATAGTGATCTTGTCAAAACTTGTAAGAACCTTTAATAATTTCCAACCTAAGGATTTGGGCTCAAATGGTCTTAAATACCTTTCCCTAGCATGGCCAATTGTTTAGAACACTGACATGCCCTAAAATATCTCTTGTCTTCACCAAGATAAATGTTCTCATGCAACTTTTCAAAGTTGCAAATGTTGTCATGACAACATTTTGACAACTTTTGGATTTCTTGCTCTCCCTAGGTCTAATGACCTCAAAACCTTATCAAATGGTAGATTAACCTCATAAAATCCTTTTTTTGATTTATTTTTTGTATCATAAGTGATTCATTTGGCTCAAATCACAATGCCAAGCCAAAAATGGAACTCAAGACCACTAACTAACACTTAGAACTTAACCAAGGTACTAGATTGGACTAAGCCAAATATAGACCTCTTAAACACACCAAAATGACCCTAACTAGGACCTCTAAATACCCTTACCTGGCTAGGGTTAGTACAAGCCAAAATAGAGTAGGACGTTAGCCAAGATCCTAAGTGCTCCTACACCACAAACCAATCTTTTTTTGTTTCTTATTACCTTTTCATTCTCATCCAATTTGGTTCGGAATAAACACTTTGTATTGATAAAATGTTTGTTTGCCAGTCTAAGCACAAGTTCCCAAGTCTGATTTTTCTCTCTCTAAGCAATCTCTTCTTCCATTGACTTCAACCAATTCTAATCATTACATTCTTCTTCCACAATGTTTGGTAATATTTTTTAAAGTAAACACAATAAAACTTGTTCTTGAGAATTTTTACTTTGTGTAATATTTCCTTTATTCTTATCTCTAATAATCTATTTTTTTGAGTTATTTTTCTATGCATACCTTGGGATTTTGAATGTAGATGTCGAAGCCTCCTTTTTCTCTCCTTCTTTTTTATCTTTTTTTCCTTTGTCATCAAATTCATTTGATTAATATTTAGTATGTCTATCAAAATTTATGTGAATATCTTCATCAACATTCACACTCGCACTTTAAACTGTCTTGTTCATTTTCTTGTTATAAGATTGGTACACTTTTCTCTTTGTGGAGCATCCAAAAAATATGCCTTCATCATCTCTACTATCAAAATTTCTAAAATTGTCATTACCTCTCTAAATGTAGCATTTACTTCCAAATTTTTTGAAGTACTTTAATGTTGGACCTCTTCCATGCCATAGCTCAAATGATGTATTTCCATACTTTCTTTGGAAAAGTACTATGTTAAGAGGGTGAACCCACAATCGTGTATTACACTTTTTGCACTTTCAACCAAATTTTATTTTTGGCCACTTTCGATTGGAAGTCCCTTTTGATTGAAATTCAAAACTACTTTCGATCGAAAGTGTATGACATCAAGGTTTCAATCAAAACTAACTTTCAATCGAAACCCTTTTTAAAATTTTTTTATTCATATTTAATTGGTTTCGATTGAAATTGACTTCCAATTAAAACTATTTTTCTAGATTTTTCTATTCATATTTAATTGATTTCGATCAAAAGTGGTTTCGATTGAAACCTTTGATTAGGGATTTTTTAATTATAAAAAAAACTAACTATTGAAATTTCATTTTCACAGTGAGCACTTGTAGAAGCAATGAGAACAAATGATGAATGAACCTCTGAACCCATAGAAAGGTTGGATATTTTGACCTTTCTTTGTAAAATTTTGATTCTATTTCATTTTAAAATATATTTTTTCTACATATATACATGTACATATATGTGTATATCTATCTATATATGTGTACATGTGTGTATATGCATGTATATATGTGTACATAGATACATACATACATATGTATGTATGTATGTATGCATACATCCATGCATGCATGCATCTTTGTATGTATGTACATGCATGTATGTATGTATGTATGTATGTATGTATGTATGTATTTATGTATGTCTATGTGTGTGTGTACATGTCAAATTATTAAATTAATATTTAAATGTATATTTAGTTTAAAGAGATTAAATCAATATGTTATGTCAAATAATTAGGAAAAATTATGCATACATGCATATGTGTGTGTGTACATGTCAAATTATTAAATTAATATTTAAATGTACATTTAGTTTAAAGAGATTAAATCAATATGTTATGTCAAATAATTAGGCAAAATTATGCATACATGCATATGTGTGTGTGTGTGTGTGTGTACACACACATATAGATGTACACATATGTGTATGTATATATACATATATATGTATATATATAATATATATATGTATACATATTATATATATACCTATATATAATATGTATATATGTAAATTATATATGTATGTGTTTGTGTGAGTGTTTTAATTATCAACATTTTTTTTCTAATTATCAACATGTATTAAATCAAGAATTTACCAATAAAAGAACTACAATAATTTCAAACATATTTTATTTAAATGTGACATTTATGTTACTTGTATATTCCTAAATGTATAAGCTTTAATTTAACACTTGAGACTTCTAAAAAACTTTTTTTTTTGACATCTCTCTCTCTCTCTCTCTCTCTCCAACATGTATAGAAATTTTTAAGAGGTATATGTAGAATTTATTATTTATTGAATTTTAGTTTATGTAGACTTAAATTTAGTACATAAGTGATTAGTTTGAATGTATTCAATAATTATCTTTGAATTTTAGAAATTAATATATAAAGTTCAATCTACGGCTTGACATTAAATTATCTTTTAGGTACATAGCTATCTATTTATATATTATATTCAAAATCATGGAAGATCATCAAATAATGCCCACAAAATCTATTTTCATTAACAAACCAAGATATTGAGGGCCTTGATTAATTATGCTAGTAATGAAAGTGTTTATAGGAACACTTGTTAGTCTATTCTTGATAGCCTTGTAAGTATTAGACATGACATTTTGGCATTAATGCCTATTCGATAGATGATGTTGGAAATATTCAGGAATTAACCGAGTTACTGAGAGGGGAGGGGTGAATCAGTAACTCCAAATTTTCTTACAATTTTAACATGTAATTTACTTTTAACCTTTGCATATAGAAAGCATGAAACTTAAAAGCATTCACAATAATGACACATAGATTTGGTTACCCAGAAACCTTCCAAAAGAAAGTAAAACTGGGGTGGGGATGAAACCCACAAAGCTTTAATACTGTAGAATAAAGTTGGCCGGTTAAGGCTTACAATTTGATCACTTCTGATGATCTACCCTGTTAGGAGCAATAAGGATTGCTAAATCCACCCTGTTAAAGGATTTACAAACATAAAATGAAGTATGCACTCGGTAAAGAGATTTTACAAAAGACTGTTAAGTCTACCCGGTTAAAGGATTTAGTACTGATTCACCTGTTAGAATGAAACAGTAGATCTCTGGCTCTGCAACTGGATTGCTGATTGAGATTCGCTGATGTACTGATCACCTTCTGTGATGAATTTGTCTTTGTTGTTCCTTATACTTCTGAAGCCTTCTTGTAATTCACTTATCTCTGCCTTTCTTTCTCTTTCACATATATTTCTTCTTGCATACATCTTGACATTTTTACAACTTTGTTTATATACAAGTCTTAAACAATTAATTACAATTATAATTACAAAGTCGGCTTGACAAATAAACATAAGTGCTACTAAGTCGGCCCAAGTATGGTTACACGGTTCCTGCAAACTAACTCGGTGACTTTCTGATACTCGGCGTCCACTGCATTACTCGGCATCGTCATGCACTCGGTAGAAGTGAAGGCACATTTCATACTGATCACTCGGTAGGTTTTGAACTCGGTAAATACTGGTGACTCAGTAGACATGATGTTACTCGGTTTACACTGTCCTGTTCGGTTTGTACTAACTTGCTCGGTTTGCACTGTCTGCTCGGTTTGCACTGTCTGCTCGGTTTGCACTGTCTGCTCGATTTGCACTGTCTGCTTGGTTTGCACTGTCTGCTCGGTTTGCACTGTCTGCTCGGTTTGCACTGAGAACGCAAATAAGTGTTGTCACTAGTGGCAATTCTGCTTAATGCCAACAATCTCCCCCTTTGGCATTAGTGACAAAAACACTTATTGGCCAAAACTTATATACATGAATCATGCTAAGTTTTATTTTGATTTTTCAAAATATAGGGCTTTATACATTGTCTCCCCCTTTCAATGTGCTTACTATTTCTATACAAATCTTCTTCTATACATATCTCCCCCTTTTTGACGATAATGCCAAAGGTGTGTATACAAGTTATTTACAGAGAGAATCCAAAATTTGATAGAAAATCAGAATGTACCTTCATTATTAGTGCCAGGGTTCTGTCCCAACTTTCTTGCAGGATCTTACATGTTTGTATAGCAATTTGGACTTCTGCAGAGAGTTCAATCATGTGATCTACTATAGAGAACTGATTGTCATGAATCAATGTTTTGGAATGTTCAATGTGCTTATACATTGTATTCATGATGGGAAGGATCATGTGTTGGATGTCTAGCAGTGTGGACCAGATCCTTGTGTCTTCTTTCAGTAGATCAGACTGCATATTTGATAGGTGTGAAATTTTCATGTGATGAGCAGAGCTTGAACTTGGTTCAAGTTGCAGCTTTTGTATGCTAATCTTCATGTCCTCATCCATTTTATTCATTTTATCCTTAACATCCTTTGTGAACTTGGCAATGTTGCATAGTCTGGCCAAAAGAGAGGTAGCATTCGAATAGATAGATTCAGTGTTTGACAAAACTGAAGACAATTCTACATGGTTAATAGCTATGTGCTGAGCAATGTGCTCAAGCACTTTATTGTTGAATCTCTTCTCGGCTCTTTCAACTAATTTTTCTATCCCAGATGAATCCTCATTGTATTTATCAACTGCTTCTTCTAATTGTAACAAAACATGTTGGGAGGAGTCTACTTTAATGCCTAATGCATCAGACAAAATGTCCTTAGCATCCTTGATGATTTGATATTCCTTGTCTCTCTCCTCTTTAAGCTTCTTTTGTTTTGCTTTCCTTTGGAGGATCTCACCTATATTTTGCATTTGGTCCGCTGATAGATTTGCAAAATCTAACGTAGGAATCTCTATCTCTTCATCTAGGTCTATATCCTCTACTACATTCTTACCCAAAAATTTTATACTCGGTAGAGCCTTAGGCTTATCTGAACTTAATGCTTTGGTAGTAGTGACAGTAGATAAAGTAGGGTTGGCTATAGATACTGGTATACTTTCTACTGGAGAGCTTAAAATATTTACACTTGAAGATTCAAAAATTGGAAAACTTACTGCTGGAATACTTGATGATGCGGGAGACTGCAACTCGGTAGAAGAAATGGTAGCTTCTTCTGTTGTTGCTATGGATGATTGGACAAATGTGGAAGTTGTCACAACCATGCTTGAAGGTGTCTCCGGGCTGGATATAGAAACTTTTACTGGAGAGGTAGGAAGGGATGCAATGACTTCTGCTGCTATCCTCACAGTATCATCTACCTCAGTGTCTTCTTCTTGTTCATCACTGTCATCTTCAATATCTTTTATTATTACTGTTTCAATACTCGGTTGGTGAAGGTGGCATATGTTCTTCCATGTAGCATTTGCAGCCTTCACAACCGATTCAATATTGTTGATCAAAATCAAACAAGTATTGAACTTCAATGTCATCTTATTTTCATTTTCTTTTAATGCCTTCTTTACTTCATCATTTTTCAAGCTCGGCATCAACTGTCTCAGGGTTTGATCAAATATGTCTATCATAGTTTTCTTTGCATTGCTCCATCTCATTTTTATTGGATTTAATAGAACTGCTAGAACCTGTGGGGCTATTTCTTCAGGAGAGTATTTCCACTGTCCCATTTTTTCAATAACAGCATCTTCTATTTCCTTCTGTTCTGTTTCCGATCTGTTTTCATATTTTAAGGATTTTATGTTACTTACTCCAGATCCTGATCTGTCTCTAAAGAGTTTGAGCTTTTCTTGAAGGTTTAGAGGAGGCCTTTTGAATACTATGTCTTTATCTGCCTTGTCTGCCTTGTCTGCCTTACCTCTTGTATTTCTCCTTGTAAATACAGCAGTAGGAGGCTTAGGTGCCTTAGTGATGAAAACCTTTCCTTTCTTCTTTGCAGGTTCTGGTTCCTCTATTTTCTCATCCTTTTCCTCTTCTTCTTCATCTTTTTCTTCTTTGTCCTTGGTTATCATTTGCATTTTGGCTATCCTCTTCTTTCCTTTGTTTACCACCTATGGAAGCTTTATGCTTAGTTCAATTCTCACCTTAGCTTCATCATATGTTCCAAAATATGGAGCTTTGGGATTGACAGGCTGATTAAGAAGAGCTTCAATGATATTCTTGGTTTCATCAATATTTACCTCATAAGGAAGAGGTTTTACATATTCAGTCCTCGGTTTAACTGCTTGAATATATATATTATCACAATCCACCATAAAAAAAATGTCATCTTTGTAATCTTCCACCAACTTCTGTGGAATCCAGAATCTATCATTCATTTTCTCTTTGAAAGACTCAAAATAATTATCCATGATGCTTTCAAAATTTTCACCCATTTCTGAGATGTATTCATTTATTTCATAGAGGACTGGCACATCTTTTCTCCATATAACTTTTCCTTTAGAAGGGAAGAATTTCTGAACATAGAAGAATAAACAGACCAATAAGGATCCAAACTTACATGGATTGTTTTTGGAAGTTTTAATACTTTCCATGTTTTTGTTAAACTGCTTTAACAATAAGTCTGCTAGGTCAAATGTTAAGTTATTCTTGACCACTTTGTATGCTAGGTCAATAGCTTCACAGGAGACACTGTTCTGTCGACTAGAACTGTAAATCTTATGGGCAATAATGTGTGTACCAAACTTCAGTTCAGCATCGGTAATGCTGCTAACTTTCATGCCTCTACCGTCCCACTCGGCTAGGGTTTTCTTCTCTAGTTCCGTCCGACCTAGGGTTTTGGTAGTTTTTGCTTTGTTCAACATGGGAAGACCAGTGACTTGTTGAATCATCCTTTTTGTGATCTCAATAGGTTGCTCAAGCCAAATCTTTCCATCATGTACATGGCTGAGAATGTATCTAACCCATTTATCTCAAAAGTTTCGAGGTAGATGTGCAATGTGAACTAAACCTTTATCTTCTTGATGTTTGTGCTCGGGTTTCAGAATACCATCCACACATAGTTCCTCATGCGCAATATCTAGTTCTAGGTTCCCCATTTCATGAATTGAACAGTTAAAATGATTGCGGATATCGTTAATAAGAAGTACCTTAGGAGGAATCTAAGATTGAGCTCCGTTCGGATCTAGGGCTGCTGTAATTGCGGGCACGATCTTGAAATCTGGTGCTTTCCATTCCCCTTGGACTAACATATCAGATCCTTTCTTCACTGAAGTGCTGGATGATGCCATGGTAGCTCATAGAAAATTCCTTTCGCAAAAGTATTGAATCGCTGGGTTGCTCTTGAAATTTTCTGCTCTCAAAGTGCTAAAGGTTTGCGGTGAAGAATGAGTTTGATTACTTGCTTTTTGTTTACAACTCTGTCATTAATGCTTAGTACAAATTAGGGTATGAATTCTGACAGACTGTCACCCACTAAGAATTAATTACTTGGTAAAGACTTCGTAACTCGGTGAACTCGAGAATTCATATTGCTCTGACCTCGCTCGGTGAAGACTGATACCGACCTTGCTCGGTGAAGACTGATACTGACCTCCCTGTATCTTGCATGCTGATTTAGATCTTTCTTTTAATTTCAGTTCTGGAACTGCTTGAAATTGTTCTATGAGAATACAGTTCCAGTGCTTTCTTGGAAATTTAGTTTGAGTCGGTAGAGCCATCCATTCCATTACTTGGACTGGATTGCTCGGTAGCTTTAGGAATCCATTTTTGTCTCACCTGTTTCCTGACCTTAGTTGCTTCATTCTTCTTTCCATCTTCAACTTCACTAGCATTCATGCAGTTTCTAGCTATGTGACCGAGTTTAGTGCATTTGAAGCATCTTACGGTAGTATCTCTTTTCCTTAGATGATGTTTTATGCAATTCATGCCAATGTGTCCATATTCTCCACAGTAATGACATCTACACCAGGTGTTGTAGTCCCATCCAAACATTGCTTTCATAATTTTTTCTTCAGGATTAAATGTCTTGGATCTGCACTCGGATGCCTTGTGACCTTGTTTGTTGCACTTGTGACAATTACCTTTGAATCTAGGTTTTTCCCTGCATTCATTTGCTTTGTGACCAGGTTGATTGCAGCTGTAACATTTTCCATTGAATTCTACTTTTTCATTGTTCCAACATTTATTTGAAGTATGTCATATTTTACCATAATGATTACAAGTAGGTTTTTGATTTCTTTGAGTACCTTGCTTAGAGGATTCACCTTCTCCTTTGTATCCAAGTCCTGCTTTTCCTTTTTGCCTATGAAGATTTTGCTCATACAGCTGATTCAAGTCTTCTTGGCTTTTCAGCATTCCTTCATTGATTTGTTTTTCAGTGTTTAGGTCATCCACCAATCTTAGATTGATTTCCCTTTCAGATCTTAGTTCTTCTCTTGTGCTTTCTATTTCTGATCTTAGATTCAGAATTTCCTCATTTGTATGAGAGATCTGATCAATTAGGTTTTCTAGCTGAAGGGTTTTATTTTGGACTTCAATGTTTCTTCCATCTAATTCATCTTTCAACTTGTTTCTTTGTTCCAAGATCTCACAGAATCTTGTAAAGTGTAGCTCTTGTTCTCTTTTCAATTTTCTCACTTCTTCCTGTAGAGACCCATTCTTTTCTAGGAGTTCTTTGACAGCATTGTTTGCTTCATCTGAGTTATTTGAGGGAAAAAGATCTTCAATCTTTTCTTCAATGTAATTTTGATCATTCATCTGATTTGCAAGTTCCTTCCTTCTTCTTAGGGATTGGGAAAGATGTTCTTTTGCTTCTTTGAGTTTAGCTATGGCCATTTCCAGATCTAGCTTTTCATTTTCAATCACCTTGTTCAGTTTGAATACCTCCATTGTCCTGGATCTTTGCTCAAGATAGTTAAGCTTTATCTTGAGAACCAATGCTACTCTGATACCAATTGTTGGAAATATTCAGGAATTAACCGAGTTACTGAGAGGGGAGGGGTGAATCAGTAACTCCAAATTTTCTTACAATTTTAACATGTAATTTACTTTTAACCTTTGCATACAGAAAGCATGAAACTTAAAAGCATTCACAATAATGACACATAGATTTGGTTACCTAGAAACCTTCCAAAAGAAAGTAAAACTGGGGTGGGGATGAAACCCACAAAGCTTTAATACTGTAGAATAAAGTTGGCCGGTTAAGGCTTACAATTTGATCACTTCTGATGATCTGCCCTGTTAGGAGCAATAAGGATTGCTAAATCCACCCTGTTAAAGGATTTACAAACATACAATGAAGTATGCACTCAGTAAAGAGATTTTACAAAAGACTGTTAAGTCTACCCGGTTAAAGGATTTAGTACTGATTCACCTGTTAGAATGAAACAGTAGATCTCTGGCTCTGCAACTAGATTGCTAATTGAGATTCACTGATGTACTGATCACCTTCTGTGATGAATTTGTCTTTTCTTTTCCTTATACTTCTGAAGGCTTCTTGTAATTCGCTTATCTCTGCCTTTCTTTCTCTTTCACATATATTTCTTCTTGCATACATCTTGACATTTTTACAACTTTGTTTATATACAAGTCTTAAACAATTAATTACAATTATAATTACAAAGTCTGCTTGACAAATAAACATAAGTGCTACTAAGTAGCCCAAGTATGGTTACACGGTTCCTGCAAACTAACTCGGTGACTTTCTAATACTCGGCGTCCACTGCATTACTCAGCATCGTCATGCACTCGGTAGAAGTGAAGGCACGGTTCATACTGATCACTCGGTAGGTTTTGAACTCGGTAAATACTGGTGACTCGGTAGACATGATGTTACTTGGTTTACACTGTCCTGTTCGGTTTGTACTAACTTGCTCGGTTTGCACTGTCTTCTCGGTTTGCACTGTCTGCTCAGTTTGCACTGTCTACTCGGTTTACACTATCTGCTTGGTTTGCACTGTCTGCTTGGTTTGCACTGTCTGCTCGGTTTGCACTGTCTGCTCGGTTTGCACTGAGAACGCAAATAAGTGTTGTCACTAGTGGCAATTCTGCTTAATGCCAACAGATGATATAGATGATTTTCTTCCCAAGAAGAGACAAGAATTTTGTGGTGGTTTGTCTCTTACCAAGGTTCAGGGTTTAGTGCCAAAAGAAATCTTGAAAGAGAAATGTTTCCCATCATACTTGGGAAAAACATTGGTGAAGGGATATCAAGTCACTAGATGTTAGGATCCTGTGATGGTCACCTTGATATACCCACACTCTCTTCATGCGCATGATGATTATCCAAATAAAAACCAAATTTCATTCTATTTTGCATAGAATCTATATATCAAGGTTTATTTAGGGAAGGTCATCAACTACATTGATTTTCTAACATATTTGGGACAACGTCATTGTAGACTTGCTGGTAGAGATGTTTATCATTGAGCTGGCCAATAGCTACTAGCACATACATCCATTGTTGGTTAGAGGGCACCCACTATTTCTCCTTCATTAGGTCTTACATTAGATGAGGTTTTTTTTAGCACCTATCTTTGAAGAACCATTGATATAGTTGATGAGATTGTAGTTGTGGCCACTTTGATACCTAGTGATCGAGTTGGCTAGTATTTGATGAGTCACCAATGCTCTAGATCCTTAGGTTGAGCACACTCTAGCACTAATTTAGATTATCCTTATAGTGTAGTGGGAATCCATTCTCTTGCTATCCTATAGGGTCTTACAAGAGATATGGAACATATTACGATGACTAGGATTTGTTAGATGCATATGCATTTTTTCGTTCCCAAATAAACAGTTTCGAAAGTTCTAAGACTCTACCAACTTCTATGTTTGAACCTTCCAATTGACTTGGACAAAGAAAAAGAGTAACCAGATATGGTTAAAATTCTCCTACACTTTAGGCTCAATAGGACCTAGGCACGTGTGCCTATTCACCAATTGTATCCTCACCTTGATGCTTTTTATAGAAGATTGAATTTTCTATTTATCTAAACAACTTCTAATCTCTACTTTTTCTATCTCACAATGGCATGAGTTCTTGAAATAGATTTATCTGATTGTTGATTGCTTAATTCTAACTCCTAATTATCTTGTTTTTCAATATCTTCCTTCGACCACTACTTCAATCTTGATATCAAATTGATTTCTACTATTGCTTCTATCTACACTTCTATTCTTGCTTTTACAATTCTACTTTTATAATTCTCAAATTGTATTTTTATCATGTTCTAAATAATATTTTGTATAGAAGATTAGTGCCTTCTCTTTTTTGGTCAATAGAGTCCCCTTCCTCCTAAACCTTCATGTATAACTCTATGATACAATTTTTAAATTCACCACTTGGATGAATGTATCAACTATATAACCCTCAATATAGGATAACTATGTATCTTCTGCAACAACTAGTTCAATTGAGTTTAACTCCTACTTGAAAAGACCTATTAGACAAGAAGCATACAGAAAAAAAAAACTTCTCAAATGATTCTTGATATTCAAATTGTCATGACGATAAACAATTTCCTCATAAGAGATTTTAAGATAACATTCAAATATTGCAACTAAAAATCATAAAGAACTAATTTAGAAAGATGGTTAATCCACTACATAATTATGGAGAAAAATACTAAAAGTATTTCTATTAACTCATATCTAATGATATATTACATGTCTTGTCTTGTAAAATATTATTCTCCTTCATCCAATATGTGGTCCCCTTTTATAGACACAAGGGAACACACTAGAATGGTTACAAACTTTTTCTATGAAACAACATGCTTGTTCAACATAACTAATTATTTATGCCCATAAAACTAATCAAGCTGCCTACTTTAGAGACCAAAAGATATTTACATGATGATTTTCAAATAAGACACTTGGGTTTTTATTTGTAAAGAAATCCAGATCTCTTAGTGAAATGGTTACTCCCAGGAGTAATCTACACAACTTAGTCAATTTGAAAAATAATTTTCTTCAACAATTAATTTGACAAACTCAACATTCCCCTTTAGATTGTCTCATGGACCAAAAAAACCTAGTTCAAAGTCTTCAGGTTTCCTTTGCCTTCATTTTTTCATCCATCTATATCTTTACTGTAATAATTCAAGTGGCTAGGGGCAGAGAAAAATAGGGGAAAGAGGGGAGGATGTGCTACAACACATAGAAAATCAAAACCCCATTGTTTATTACACTACCCAAAATCATTACAATCACCTCTATAAATATAGAACTATAGAATTTTCTGGGAGCAATGATGAGAGCTATCTAGAATATGGGTGGGGATTTTTTTGGAAGAAGGCTCTAGAAAATAGAGTTAATGTAGTCAGAAAATTTGATGGTAGAAATTAATATCTACCAATACTCCCCCCAAATTTCTACCACTACTTACATCAATATTTACAATACTAAATCATGATTTTACTTAATTTTGACCACAAATGTTATGGCATTTAGATTTCTTTTTCTCTTGCATGTTGTCTTCTTTCTAATATCCATAACCAAGTCTTCTAATACCACAATGATGGTGGGTAGAGACATAATCTCATAAATGAATGCTAATGTGTTGATGCACGAACCAAATTGATATTTGTATTGCATGATATTTTTCTCTCATTCTTCTACTACTACTATAGCAGTCCTTCAAATCTTTGATTTTCAATTCTTCAAAACAAAAATCTTGAACTTCCTATAAATTCACTTTCTATGAATGTCTTGCTAGACAATAATTCTATTTTACTCAAATGATTTGTTATCCTCCTTGAACATTCAAACTTTGATAGATTTCTATCTTTTCTCACACTTGAACATTTGTACTTAAACAAACTTTTTATCATACCTATAATCATCTGCCAACTCAATCCATAGCTCCATCCACAATCCATTTTCATCCAACCCATCATAGAATCCTTCTTGCACTCTCTATTCCAACATGTCTTTTCACAATGAATTTTCAAACCACAAATACTACATGGATGTAAGTCCCAACATCTATCCTACGTATGTCCTTTCCTGTTATAATATGAACACTGCATAGTATTTAATCTTTTGGCCGATTCACTTGAACCTGTATTAATTTTTCCCTTTCCTATAGCATATCCGGGACCTTCATATTTTGGCCTAATTGTCAGCTCAATCAGATTGCTCATTCCTTTCTCATGCTTTCCTATTCCTTTACACTTGTATCCAATTATTTTCATAATCTTCAAACCAACATTGTCATCAAAATAACTAGATGCTTTTGCATTTACATGTTCACCTTCACATTCTTTCTTACAAACAATTTTAGAATAATCACACTAATCAAATGATGGAATTAAATCCTTTGTACTACATGAAACATCACATTTTGATTTTGAGTTCAAACACCCATTTCTTCCACTAAGTGATTGATTTAGTTCATCTTTCAATAAACCATTCTCCTCTTCTATTTCTTTAATTTTTTCCTCTAATTATTCATTTCGTTACTTAATATTATCAAAAAACTTTAATCTTTCTTCTAGCTCTTTAGTTTTGTTTTTAGCTTTGTCCAATTCTTTGTAAAATTTTAAAAAAAAATCTATCTTGAAGTTTACATTTTTATGCTAACCTCTCTCTTATGTATGTAGCCATCTCTTTTCTTAATTTTGACAATTCTTCTTCCAAAAGATCTTTTTCACATATTAAATTTGTATTTTCTCTATTTACCCTTATTAATTCTTCTTTAAAATTACTTGATTTTTCTTTCTTAACTCTACTAGCTTTTCTCATTAAGATTAAACAATTCAATTCACCTTGTTCACTTGATTACAATTTCAATCTTCTTTAATCAAATTCTTACGCCTTGAATCTTCCAAAAAAAATTCCATAGCTATGACCAATTAACAACTACATCTATGTCTACGATCACTTCTCCTACAAACTTTTTCTCAAATTCTATTACTCTTGGCTGCAGACAACAACTTCAACCCAGCGAGCCTCTTCAGCGATGCCTATTCTTTGAATCACCAATAGTGGAAAGCAATCCTATGTTTCTCTATTCTAGCAAATAACCTCTTTCAAATGCAAAAAAGAAAAAATTTCCTTTGTTCAACTTCAAACTTGGGTGAGGACTCTGATTTTCACAGCATCACCTGGACAAGACTATGATTTGCCTCTTCTCTGACAGCAATTTTCTTTAAATATGATGATCTTATGCAATGAGAGACTATGGCCTTAAGTTTGCAATGAACAAAAATCTCTTTCTGTGATTTCTTTTAACCCTTGCGATCTGACAACTTTGACCTTTCATAATCAAGCAATTCCCTTTGAATGGTCTCCAATGGATTACAACTTGGACAATGATCTAAACATTTCTTTTTCATTCCCTATCTCTGGGTCCATTTCATTATAGCTTTGTTCTCATTTAACGACTCTCTTAATCTTCATTCAATCTGCTCTTCAAAGTGTTCCCATTTACTTAGTGGCAACAATATTTGTTTTGGCAACCTTTGATATTTTCTCCAACAACAATCTTCCTTATTCACAGATTTTCTCTATCTTCATGAGGACCACGGTTCCATACTCCTTACCACTCTGAAGGGGTGGAAGGATTAGATCCACAAACATAAACACTCTTTACACCCAAGATCTTCATCTACTCTTATGCCACTATGAAGTGGCCAGAGGCAGATAAAAATAGGGGAAACAGGGGAGAATGTGCTATGACACAGAGAAAAACAAAACCTTTTTTTTATTACATTGCCCAAACATATTACAATCACCTCTATAAATAGAGGGCTATTGAATTTTCTAGAAGCAGCTATGAGAGCTATCTAGAATATGGGCGAGGAGTTTGTTGGAAGAAGGCTCTAAAAAATGGAGTTAATGCAGTCAGAAGATTTTATGCTAGATATGAATATCTACCAGCAATCATCTCTATTTCATCCCTAGAATGAACATCTCCACTTATAGAATAATTTGAAGACATTCTTTATGATTTCTCATTCAGATCTAGGCTCTCATAGTCTTCATAAAACTCTGAATCCATTCAACATCTTCTTTCAATTTGTATCCAATAAAACCATGTATTGTAGATCCTTATCAAGACCACAATTCTTTAAAGCAATCTATGAAACAATTGTGTGCATCTATGTTTACCCACTTTATATCTATTCAAATTGTTTCCACATATTGTGCACGCTTCCATGTTCTAATACACATTTCTTATACTCCCATTTCATCCACGTGAAGAGGATATTAGAAAAGGTTTATATTTTCTTTGATGTTTCAAATGACACATCTTCTTTCTGCAAATCTTTAATTTTATTCATTTATGAGATTAAATTTCTGTGGGGGAACTCCCAAATAGGTTTGGCAACATTGCCCTCAATGTATCCATATTCAACATTCATGTCTTTTAATGTCACTAAACGTTTGCAATTAGTTGGAAGCTTTAAAATTTATTTCACAAATCCACATTTTTATATCTTGCAAACCTTGTATCACTTCAAAACATTCAGTCACTTCCTTATCCAAAAAGGTATTTTGTCAAATACTTTGAGCATTCTTTGCGCTTTCACATTCTGTAGGAGTCTTCCGAGAGAATTCAAATGTCTTGTCCATGTTTCCCATAGTGGCATGACTATCTCTCTGTAAGGGATTCTGAAGCCTTTTCAAGTGACCATATTCCTCTAAGACATTGTGTCAAATAGTTCACGCATTAAGTGTGTGCCTCCCCAATTTGTATTAACCAATTGATAGACATGTTGTGTCAATCCTCACAAATACTACATCTGATAAGTTCCTCTTTTTCTATGCTTTGATGTGTTGAAAGTAAAATTTGCAGACAAAATAATTTAAAACAGAATAGAAAAATGTAAAAGATCAAAACACACAGAAACAGAGACACACAAAATTATAGTGGTTCATCCAACTATTCTGGATTACATCCACTCTTCAAGCAGAGGGTATCCCTTCTATTATTTCTCAATAAATTCATTATATTGTTGTAGTTCATAAAATTATATTAGGCATCACAATGAGAGGAATGTGAAACGGTTTTCAGTTGCCGACAGATTAGAGTAATGATTGGTCTTCATAAGCAGGCGGTCGTTAGAGTCAAAGCCGTTAAAATCTCCCACTTGAAGTCCAATCATTCCTGCAATAAGAGATGCATCAGGATATCCCCCGCTTGGTGCTTATGGCTATGTTGTCACAATGCCAAGAGAAGTTCTACAGAATTTGAACTTCTCTCACGGTACAGCCTTGGTGAATGCATTAGCTGGATTGACCTCTGTATCAATCTTCTCTAACTATAGTCTTCCCTCTTCAAGAGCATGATGGAGGAAGTGAAATCTGGTTTCTATATGCTTTATGTGACTATGGAAAGCTGAATTTTTTGCCAAATGAATGGCACTGTTGCTATCAGAGAATAGAGTAAATGTGAATTTTTTAAATCCCAACTCTCCAAACAATCATTGTAACCATATCAACTCTTTAGCTCCTTCAGTGAGAGGAATGTATTCAGCCTCGGTAGAGGAAAGAGCAACCACTTGTTGCTTCCAAGAAGTCTTGCTAATCGCTGCCCCAGTAAAAGTAAACACATAGCCTGTTGTTGACCTCCTTGTATCTAAATCTCCAGCCATATTAGAATCAGCATATCTGCAAATATAAGGGGCCTTACTATTAAAACATAAAATAGGAGAGGAAGTGCCTCTCAAATACTGAAGAGTCCATTGAACTGCTTGCTAATGATTTTTACCAAGATTACTCATAAAACCACTCACAACTCCCACTACATGAGCAATGTCCGAACGTGTGCTAAACATGGCATACATTAAACTCCCAACTATTGAAGAATAAGGAATATCATCTATCTCATGTTTTTCTTCTTGAGTGGAAGGACACATTTTAGAAGACAATCTAAAGTGATCAGCCAATGGAGTGGCGACCGATTTTGCACTGGATATTAAATTTTTCTAAAACTTTAAGAATGTATTTTTCTTGAGATAACTTAATTTCTCTCTTATGTCTATCTCGGATTATATCCATCTAAAGAATCCTCTTCACTGCCCCTAAATCTTTCATGGCAAAATGAAGAGCCAAATGTGTCTTTAGCTCATGAATGACTCTCATACTGTTACTAGCAGTCAACATATCATCAACTTACAATAGCAGAATCACAAACTCACTAGTTGGAAGCCTTTTTGTAGTAGACACGTGGGTCTAATTTGCACTGAGTAAAGCCTTATTGAGTCATGGAGTTATCAAACTTTAAATACCATTGGTGCGGGGCTTGCTTCAACCCATATAAACTCCTCTTTAATCTACAATATAAATACTCTTGCCCCTATTTTACAAAGCCTTCTGGTTGTTCCATATGTAACTCTTCAACAATGTCTCCATGTAAAAATATTGTTTTGACATTGAGTTGCTCAAGCTCAAGGTCCCATGTTGTTGCCATGCCTAGTACCAAACGAATAGTCTGCATTTTAACCAGTGGAGAAAAAATCTCATTGAAGTCCACACCCTTTTGTTGAGCGAATCCCTTCACTCTAATGTGTATAAACTTCCAGTTTTGTGCCCTTTAGCTAAAATTAATTGACCTTTGGACACTTTCCAAGAAGTAAGATCAAAACTAACATTACAAACTTGTGTATATAACTAATTGACTGAAATCAGATTACGCTTAAGTGTAGGAACATGCCTAACATCTTTTAGAAGCCATTTACTTCCATTTTTCAGTGATAATAAAATGTCCCCTTTGCCGACTATATCACATTTTTTATTATCCCCAAGAAAAACTTTGCCAAACATACCTTCATGGTAATTTGTGAAAGCACTCCGACATGAAGTAGCATGAAATGAGGCACCGAAATCAAGAACTCACGAGCTTGAATCCGTGTCACTAGCTGCAAGTACCAAGGCTCCATCAGTTGCAGCATTAACACCATCATTGATCACTTTATTTTGAGCCTTTTTGTAGTTCCAACATTGCTTCTTTGTGTGCCCAGATTTTCCACAAAACCAGCAAGTGCCATTTATTCCTCTTGATTTCGAGTGATGATTAGATCTACCTCTTCCATTATTATTATTATTGTTTCTTCCTCTCTCATGACTTCTACCTCTATTGTTTGTGCTCAGAGCTGTTAGAGCATCACTGGAAGAGGGTTCTTGGTGCTTCCTTCGCATGTCTTCACTAAGTAGTGTGGCTGCAACTTCATCAAATTTCAGCTTGCTCTTGGCTGCAACTGAAGTGCTCACAGCCATTACTATGCCTTCCTAGCTGTTCGGAAGTGAGCATAACAATAAGATTGCTTTTATTTCATCATCTAATGGGATACCAACTGAAGTCAGCTGAGTAACGAATGTATTGAACTCATTGAGATGATTCAATATCACTCCTTTCATTTTTAGATTGTATAACTTTTTAATGATAAATACTTTGTTCGATGCTAAAGCTATCTTATATAATGAAGATAACTTATCACATAGCTATTTCGTTGTCGGCTCTATCGAAACATTGAAGAGCACATTGCTTGATAGAGATAAAAAAATTGTTTCCTTTTCTTTCTGATCGATCTTCAGCCAGTCTTCATCTGACAAAGATCCTTTACCCTTGGTTTTTCCAAGTAATGCGAGTTGCAAATCTTGTTGATAAGCAAACACCCTATCTGCACTTTCCATAGCCCGAAGTTCTGCCCTACAAATTTTTTGATCTTCCATTTGTCTGCCTCATCCATTCTTCATCGATTTGCAGAAAAATAAAAATGAGCTTTACCAGCTCTGATACCAATTGTTGAAAGTAAAATTTGCAGACAAAATAATTTAAAACAGAATAGAAAAATATAAAAGATCAAAACACACAGAAACAGAGACACACATAATTATTATAGTAGTTCATCCCACTATTCTGAATTACATCCACTCTTCAAGGAGAGGATATCCCTTCTATTATTTCCCAATAAATTCATTACATTGCTGCAGTTCATAAAATTATATTAGGCATCGCTGTGAGAGGAATGTGAAACGGTTTTTAGCTGCCGGCAGACCAGAGTGATGATTGGTCTTCACAGGCAGGCGACCGTTACAGTCAGAGCCGTTACATGATGGATGTCCATACGTTGTTCAAAGATTCAATTGTGTGCATTATGCAAACGGTTTTATTCACCTTAGAGCTCCCTCGCTTCATTGGAGTTTCAGAGAAGCATCCTAATCGTCTCATCGGTGAACTACTTGTCGATGGAACAGATATATACCAAATGTCATAGATAATTTATTTCGATGTAGACTTCTTTACGTTGGACCATTCATGGATCTGATGGAAGCCCAAGTTTCTTCAAAAGAAAAATGCTCTTTGATGGAATCATCGACAAGTTTCGTGTCGATGTTCCTCTTATTGTTTGGATTTCATTGCTTCTCTACGGTAAAACAATCATAAGTTTCATCGTCATTCCCTTTTTGATGTAGCAATCACTTTGATGAAAAATTTTGAGCCTTGTCCGATCTTTATAATTCCTTCGAAAAGGCTCACTAACCATTGCATTGAAAATTTCAATTAAACAGTTTGTCCTACATTATAAGACTGGTATTTCGAAGAGACATAGCCATGCGTTACCTCGATACTGTGTTTTTGATGTAAATGACCTCCTCGATAAGGCTGCTTTTGCTTCACTAGATCTTCACCACTACGCTAAAATAATCAAGTTTGTATTTTGATAAAAGATCTTCAATGTCTGTTTGATGCGGCACGAGCTAAGCTCCGTGCAGAACAGAGGAAAAAAATAAAAAATAAATAAATTCAAATATTTTTTTTCAGATTCACGAAAATACAGTAACTTTTTTGTAATTTTTTGAAGTTTTTATCACAGAGTATGTAAATCATGAAGAATAGATGATGAAATTTTGTAACAATCTGTTGTTTTTTTTAATTTTTGAAATTTGGTCAATAGTACATTTTGTATAGAGCTTAACAGTGTGTCGCTTGATGCTCTCCATTATTTGATTATGTATCTTAAGACTTTGTTAGTTCCTTCATTATTCACCATATAAAGTTAAATGCAGGGGCCACCATAATCCATCTTTCAAATTAATCATTATTCATAAATTGACTTGTATTTCATTATTCACTTGTAATCAACCAAGAGGCCTTATTATAATTTTGGTTGCTGATGTTAAATTGAATCATTTTTTAATAAATTTCTCCCCAATCATAAGACAAGATCAACAGTATGAGTTTATGTCACTTTATTTTTTGAATCAAATTTAAATAATATAGGATCTACAACCAATTTCAAAATCAATTTAAGATATCACAACATTAGTTGGGTCCCTTCTAATTTTTATTTTTGTTTATGATCAATTGCCCATTAAATCTCTTTAGTTTGATACTCAAGTCGATTCAAAATGTATTTGGAATCCAAAAATGAGATTTGGCATTAGTAGACTATATATTTTGAACTTCTTTGAAAGAGGTCAAAATGAATTTGTTGCATCTAGAGTTAGCTTGGGAAACCACGTAAACCTTGTTGTGAAACCCTAGGAACTGGTATGTTTATAAACATTTGACAAAAGATTGAAATGTAACAAATGGCTCTGTGAAATTCATCCAGGAGTACAAAATATCGTCTCTCAAAGTTGGCCTCTAGTTACATGTTGACATTGTGCAATCAACAATTGCTAATAAATTAAGTTAGGCATTGATTTGGTAAAAATACCAAATGAACCTTTGAGGCACTATAATCATGCATAGAAATACATTGTCATGAGGGAAATCACAAGAAGTAATCATTTTCATCAAATCACCAGCTAGTTCCAAAAGTAATCCTCCAAATTAAGTAACCTAATAAAGTTAGCTGTGCAGGTAACAAATCACAAAAACTTGCATATGGTTTTAAGATATTAAAATATCAAACGAATGGCTAGGACTCTGGAAGCTTGCATAGGAGTTTTTTGAAGCATAGAAAAAAACAAGGATCAATTGGTTTGGCTTCAAAACAAATTGGACATGAAATATCAACCTCCATAGAAAGTCAACTTGATTGATTTTGTAATATATATAGGTAGTAATCTGAATAAATTGAAAAGGGAATGAGTTTGAGAAAAATATTAAATGGAGTCATATGATTCTACCAATTGGCAGAGATGCAAACTATAATAGAGCGATTTCAGAGGGATAGATGATTTGACCAGAAAAAATCTAAGCACTGATATATTCATCTCCACATATGACCACTCTATGCATATTAGTGACTATAAAAATAATTATTTTCCTCATGGAAAAAAAATAACCGCACTAAGAACTAACTATAGGAACTCACAACTTGGCACATGTACTCTTCTATGACACATAAAGGTTCTTACAAATCCTCTTGTGATGATAATCACCTTATTTTGAAATAGGGTCCTCCAAAGCTGGTCTCCAAATATAGATATTATGCATGGTATAATCACCCTTTCACTTATATAGGGTACTTCAAATTTTTAAAAAATTCAAAGTCCCAATATATTTATTGTAGTATAGCTTCATATCCCTATAGTAGATGCTAGAGGTCGTGTGATTTCCATCAAATTCCCTCAATCACATTAAGGGTTTCATTATTCTTATCACCTAAACCTAGCCCTAGTGGTAGTGCTCATCAAGATCCACTTGCAAACCATCCTATTGCTACAGAGGTAGAGGAACATGGTATAGACCCTTCAACAAGTGCAGTGCATTAGTCCTTTTATCTTATCCGATATTAACTTGAGCATGACGACAATGGGTTACATGAATTTGTTGACACTTCTAGACTCGACTTCCATGCCATCTCAGTTACACAGTCTACTACATTCATGATTATTAAGACGCATAATGACTAGTCATGTTGTAGATGTATATTTGAACCTACATGAGGGCATACAAAATCTTGATATTTTAGTGGACACGATCGTGGCTAGAGAGTTTGAGTACCATTAGGAAAATTTTACACACACACGTGTGTGTGTGTGTGTGTGTGTGTGTGTGTGTTGTGTGTGTGTGTGTGTCTATAAATATAATTTTTGTAGGTGGGGCTCTCTTGATGATGTGAGCACCAACATATATATGAGTTTTAAATTTATATATGTACACATGTACACTTTCTTTTAAATGATTATAATTTTTATATATTTAATGTGCGTACATATATATCATTTTCTCTACAGGGATTGGTACATCCTTCAAAGCATGATAGTCACTCAAAGGATTGCTTGGTGAGGAGCCATCATGATGAGTCCCAGGGTGCCAAGCCATCTAGATAGACATTTGATGGTCTACTTTATACACTTATAATTTGACATTTTATACACTTACACTATGACATGTTATATTTGATGTTATATTATACATTTGATATCATCTAGACTTTATATGTTTGACATGTCGTTTGATTTTTTACATACATGATTTGATGATTAGATACTTTCTACATGTCTTTGACACATGTTACATTTGATATATGTTCATGTATACATATACATGTTTTTGATGATCTACTTTATGTATGTTTTACATATTTTTTTATGTTATGTGCATGCATGTAATTTGTATACATTTGATGATCTAATTTATATGTTTTTCATGCTATTTTATTTTATACATGTACATTTGACATTATATATATATATATATATATATATATATATATATATATATATATATATATATATATATATATATATATATATATATATATATATATATATATATATATATATATATATATATATATATATATATATATTCAAAATGTGTGTTGTACATACATTTGATTATAGTTATTTTGTGTGTGTGTGTGTGTGTAAGCTCAACATGTGTGTTGTACATAAATTTGATGATAGATATTTTATATATTTACATGTTTGGCCCATAAACTCAAAATTATCTATATATACATGTACAATCAAATGATGATCTACTTTATATGTTTGACATGTTTGAGATTATCATATACATGCAACATATTAGAATTTAAATCATTTCCTTAAGACGCGTCCTAATAAAATAACAAAAAAAATTTCATAATACTTTTGACAATATCATCATACATGTAGCATATAAGAATTTAAATCATCCCCTTAAAATGTGTCCTAATTAAACAACAATAAAAAATTCATAATAATTTTGACAATATTAAATACATGTAGCATATAAGAATTTAAATCATCCTCTTAAGACATGTCCTACTTAAACAACAGTGAAAATTTTATAATACTTTTGACAATATTGTGCATACATTCAACATATAAGAATTTAAATCATCCCCTTAAAATATGTTCTAATTAATCAAATTTATAAATTTATATCAAATTATTCAACCAAGTCACACAAATTGTAAACATATACATTACTTCTAGGCCATATATATGAAGTGGTTAAGACTGCTATTAGATAACATGTAATATTCTCTTAAGATCATTAATATCTAATCTCCACTTACGAATGCGATGTCCTACAACTAGATAAGAGATAGTGTGGTAACAATTACAAGGTGGCTATAATGAAGCTATTTTGTCAAATACTTTGAACATTCCTTCCGCTTTCACATTCTGTAGGAGTCTGCCGAGAGAATCCAAATATCTTGTCCATGTTTCCCACAGTGGCATGACTATCTCTCTTTAAGGGATTCCGAAGCCTTTTCAAGCGACCATATTCCTCTGAGACATTGTGTCAAACAGTTCACGCATTAAGTCTGTGCCTCCCCAATTTGTATTAACCAAACGATAGACATGTTGTGTCTTAATCCTCGCAAATACTGCATCTGATAAGTTCCCCTTTTTCCAATGCTTTGATGGATGTCCATACGGTGTTCAAAGATTCCATTGTGTGCATTATGCAAATGGTTTTATTCAGAGAAGCATCCTAATCGTCTCATCGGTGAACTACTTGTGGATAGAATAGATACCAAATGTCATCGATAATTTATTTCGATGTAGACTTCTTTTCGTTGTACCATTCATGGATCTGATCGAAGCCCAAGTTTCTTCAAAAAAATGCTCTTTGATGGAATCACCAACAAGTTTCGTCGATGTTCCTCTTTTTGTTTGTATCCCATTGCTTCTCTAGGATAAAACAATTGTAAGTTTTATCGGCATTCCCTTTTCGATGTAGCAATCGCTTTGATGAAAAGTTTTGAGCCTTGTCCGATCTTTATAATTCCTTCGAAAAGGCTCACTCACCATTGCATTGAAAATTTTAATTAAACAGTTTGTCCTACATTATAAGACTATGGTAGTTCGAAGAGACATACCCATGAGTTACCTCGATACTGTGTTTTTTATGCAAATGACCTTCTCGATAAGGCTGTTTTTGCTTCACTAGATCTTCACTACTACGCCGAAATAATCAAGTTTGTATTTTGATAAAACATCTGCAATGCCTGTTCGATGTTACAGGACGTATTAAAGATTAACAAAAATTCAAACCTTTTTTTCAGATTCACAAATACAGTAATTTTTTTGTAATTTTTTTCGTTTTGGATCACAAAATATGCAGATCATGAAGAACAGATGCTGAAAACTTCACGAAAATCTGTTGTGTTTTCTGATTTTTGAAATTTGATCACTGGTACATTTTGTAAGGAGCTTAGCCACATCTGTTTGATGCTCTCCACGATTTGATGATGTCTCTTAAAGCTCTGTTAGTTCCTTCATTATTCACCATACAAAGTTAAATGCAGGGGCCACCATGATCCATCTTTCAAAGCAATCCTTATTCAGAAATTGACTTGTATTTCATTATACACTTGTAATCCGCCAAGAGGCCTTATTATAATTTTGGTTGCTGATGTTAAATTGAATCAGTTTTTAATAAACTTCTCTCCAATCATAATACAAGATCAACGATATGAGTTTATATGTCACTTTATTTTTTAATCAAAATTAAATAATATAGGCCCTATAGCCAATTTCGAAATTAATTTGAGATGTCACAACATTAGTCGGGTCCCTTGTGGACTTGGCTAATTTTTTTTCGTTTATGAATAATTGGCCATTAAATCTCTTAAGTTTGATACTAAGGTCGATTCAAAATGTATTTGGAATCCAAAAATGAGATTTGGCAAAATTGGACTGTATATTTTGAACTTCTTTGAAAGAGGTCAAAATGAATTTGTTACATCTAGAGTTAGCTTGGGAAACCACTTAAACCTTGTGAAACCCTAAGAACTGGTATGTTGATAAACATTTGACCAAAGATTGCAATGTAAAAAATAGTTCTACAAAATTCATCCAGGGGTGCAAAATATCATCTCTCAAAGTTGACCTCTGGTTACATGTTGACATTGTGCAATCAACAATTGCTAATAAATTAAGCTAGGCTTTGATTTGGTAAAAATACCTAATGAACCTCTTTAGGTTCTATACTCGTGCATAGAAATACGTTGTCATGAGGGAAATCAAAAGAAGCAATCATTTTCATCAAATTGCCAACCAGTTCCAAAAGTAATTCTCCAAATTAGGTAGCCTAATGAAGTCAGCACTTTGTAGGTAACAAATCACAAAAACTGACATCTGGTTTTAAGATATTAAAATATCAAACGAATGGCTAGGACTCTAGAAGCTTGCATAGGATTTTATTGTATCAAAGAAAACAACAAGGATCAATTGGTTTGGCTTCAAAACAATTAGACGTGAAATATCAACCTCCACAGAAAGATAGTTTAATGGATTTTGTAATATACAAGTAGTAATCTGAATAAATTACCAAGGGAATGGGTGAGAGGAAAATATTAAATGGAGTCATATTATTCTACCAATTGGCAGAGATGTACATTGTAATAGAGATATTCCATAGGGATAGATGATTTGACCAAAATAAATTTAAACACTGATATATTCATCTTCAAAAATGACCACTCTATGCATATTAGTCAGTATAAAAATAATTATTTTTTTTAGGGCAAAAAAATAACTGCACTAAGTACTGACTATAAGAGATCACAACTTGGCACATGTACTCTTCTATGACACCTAAAAGGTTCTTACCAAACCTCTTGTGGTGATAATTACCTAATTTTGAAATATGGTCCTTTGAAGATGGTATCTGAATATAGATATTATGCATGGAATAATCACCCTTTTTCTTATCAATGGTACTTCAAATTTTAGAAAAACTCAAATTCCTAATATATTTATTGCTGTATAGCTTCATATCCCTATAGTGGATTCTAGAGGTCATGTGATTTACATCAAATTCGCTCAATCACATTTAGGGTCTCATCATTTGTATCACCTAAACTGGACCTAGTGGTAGTGCTCATCAAGATCCACCTACGCACCATCCCATTGCTATAGAGGCAGAGGAATAGGGTGTTGGTTCCCAAATCAACAAATTGGAAATCCTATGATATTTCCTAAACCAATGCTTGGACTTTCCAACTGATTTGGCCAACAAATGAGAATGATCAATTATGATCCTCTTCCCCTTCCTTTTAGGCTCTATAGGACCAAGGTGGGTGTACCTATACCTTAACATAATATGTTGGTTAAATATTTTTATAGTAGATTATCGGATAACTTTCTTGAATTCAGGGTGATCGGTCAAGATGACAATGAGTTCTTGATGTGACACGAGCTAAGCTCCCTATAGAATGTATTAAAGACATAAAAAAATTTAAGCATTTTTTTTTAGATTCCTGAAAACACAGTGATTTTTTTACAATTCTTTTGTGGTTTTCATCCACAAAATATGGAGATCATGAAGAACAGATGCTAAAAATTTTATGAAAACCTATTGTGTTTTCTGATTTTTGAAATTTGGTCAATGGTGCATTTTGTACAAATCTTAATCATGTCCATTTGATGCTCTCCATGATTCAATGATGTCTCTTAAGGCTTTGTTAGTTCCTTCATTATTCACCATACAAAGAACTAAATGTAGGGGCCACCATGATCCATCTTTCAAATGAATCATTATTCATAAATTGACTTGTATTTCATTATTCACCTTGTAATCCACCAAGAGGCCTTATTATAATTTTGGGTGCTAATGTTAAATTGAATCATTTTTTAATAAACTTCCCCCCAATCATAATATAAGCTCAATAATATGAGTTTATATGTCACTTTATTTTTTGAATCAAATTTAAATAATATAGGCCCTATAACCAATTTCAAAATCAATCTCAGATGTCACAACATTAGTTGGGTCCCTTGTGGACCCGACTAATTTTTTTATTTATGAACAATTGGTCATTAAATCTCTTTAGTTTGATATTGAGGTCGATTCAAAATGTATTTGGAATCCAAAAATGAGATTTGTCTTTATTGGACTGTATATTTTGAACTTCTTTGACAGAGGTCAAAATGAATTTGTTGCATCTAGAGTTAGCTTGGGAAACTACTTAAACCTTGTTGTAAAACCCTTAGAATTGGTATGTTGATAAACTTTTGACCAAAGATTGCAATGTAACAAATGGCTCTTTGAAATTCATCTAGTGGTGCAAGATATTGTCTCTCAAAGTTAGCCTCTAGTTACATGTTGACATTGTCCAATCAACAATTGCTAATAAATTAAGTCAGGCTTTGATTTGGTAAAAAATACCAAATAAACCTCCAAGGCTCTATACTTGTGCATAGGAATACATTGTCATGAGGGAAATCACATGAAGAAAACATTTTTTTCAAATTGCCAACTAGCTCCAAAAGTAATGCTCCAAATTAGGCAACCTAATAAAGTCAACACTGTGTAGGTAACAAATCACAAAAACTTGCATCTGGTTTTAAGATATTAAAATATCAAACAAATGGCTAGGACTCTGGAAGCTTGCATAGGAGTTTATTGTAGCATAAAAAATAACAAGGATAAATTGGTTTGGCTTCAAAACAAATTGGACGTGAAATATCAACCTCTAGAAAAAAGCCAGTTTGATGGATTTTGTAATGTACAGGTAGTAATCTGAATAAATTGCAAAGGGAATGGGTGTGAGAAAAATATTAAAATGGAGTCATATGTGTCTATCAATTGGCAAAGATGTACACTGTAATAGAGAGATTTCAAAGGGATAGATGATTTGACCGGAAAAAATTAATCACTGATATATTCATCTCCAAAAATGACCACTTTATGCATATTAGTGAGTACAAAAATAATTATTTTCCTCATGGAAAAAAAAATAACTGCACTAAGTACTGACTATAGGATATCACAACTTGGCACATGTACTCTTCTATGACACATAAAGGTTCTTACCAAGCCTCTCGTGATGATAATTACTTGATTTTGAAATATCATCCTCTGAAGCTGGTCTCTGAATATAGAGATTATGCATGGTATAATCACCCTTCTTATCAATGGTACTTCAAATTTTAGAAAAATGTGAATTCCCAATACATTTATTGTTGTATAGCTTCATATCCTTATAGTGGATGCTAGAGGTCATGTGAATTACATCAAATTCCCTCAATCACATTTAGGGTCTCATCATTCTTATCACCTAAACCTGTCCCTAGTGGTAGTTCTCATCAAGATCCACCTACAGACCATCATGTTGTTGCAGACGAAGAGGAATGGGGTGTTGGTTCCCAAATCAACAAATTAGAAATCCTATGATATTTCCTAAATCAATGCTTGGACTTTCCAATTGATTTGGCCAATGAACAAGAATGATCAATTATGATCCTCTTCCCCTTCTTTTTAGGCTCTATAGTCCACCAAGATGGGTGTACCTATTTGATACCTTAACATAATATGTTGGTTAAATATTTTAATAGAAGATTATCTGATAACTATTCTTGAATTTAGGGTGATCTCTCAAGATGACAATGATTTCTTGAGGGAGATCAAATTGTATGCTTCACAATTTATAAGTTATTGAACTTGTATGAATAATGTTTGAATACTTTGCGTTTTGATTCCTTGGTTTATAGTAAATAGTAGTTATTGGATGATTATTTTGAATGCTTTTATGTATTTATATCTTTTTTATTTTGGATATGTATTACTACTTCCTACTTGTAATCTTTCAAACAAAGACTTCAATTAAGGATGATAGACCAGTGCCTTTCTTCTATTGGGCAATAGAGATAATTCCTTCTTTAATCCTATATATGACTAAGTGAGACAAAGAACACCACCTGAATACTCCTATGAACTGTTCCTCTTTAATGTTGTTGATTATTCTATTACACCACAATCAGTCTTATTGAATTTAACCCAAGCTTAATGAGACTAATAAGACATAATTACTAGTGCCTAATAATCCTAATGATCAAATTGCAGAATAACGAGAATAATTTCAAAACAAGAATTTTTAAAGAAAATTTATCTTCTGGAGATAAAATCACAAAGGACAGATCAATCAGGAATGATCAAATCTACAACTCCAAATTGGAGAAAATACTAATTTATATTACTGCTTCAAAAAGTCATTTGTAAAATAAATCACTTACAGAGAGTGCAGTAGAAAATAAAATATTTATATTATTGATTGATGATAATATTGTCGGTCATCTTTTCCCCTTTACATTTTACACCACATATATATATGTGGCTGAATGGTTTTCATACCCCTTTGGGTGAAAAGACACCACCCTTTAAAATAAAAATAATTTGAAATCCCAAAATTATCTTAGTTCATGTTCAATCAATTATCATTTTACAGGTTGTTTAAGCATATTAGAGGTATTTTAAGGGTATATAATAGATAAATGATCTAGAAATTATGTAAGTACCCCCTCTAGTGCTTTAGAGTCCATTCTTTATGCTCATCATTGTATTTATGTTCTAGTTTCACATTCTGCCACACATGAGATACATTAATATTTATACCTCTCTCTCTATATATATCTTATGCCCTGTCTTGTACATGTTTTCTCCAATTAGCATGCTTCGATCATTTCTATCTTGTCACTTTGAATTACAAAAACCCCTTGACATGACAACTGTTATTATTGCCGTGACTTTTGGTATCATACACCGATCAATTTATGCTCATGAGCCATATGTATGTTATTTTATTTGATCGGTAGACCCTTTAAGTGTCCCTTTGATGCATCTTTTGTCACTTTGGCAGTGGTATACCTCTCCTCAATCTCCTTATTGCTCATAATTGACATAAGCTTAACTGGTATGATAACATTTTCTGTGTATTCTCTTGTTGGTATAAGTTAATCTGAAACATCATTTTTAATCTCTTAATTGTTGAGGCTTCCTCGATAAGGCATTTTAGCTAGATCGGCAAAAAATTTCAGTAGTCTCTCTGATAGAATCATAGTTCTTAGTCATCAACGTAGGCTAAACCGCTTCTTCCATCAGGCATCGCAATTCAACTTTTTATTTGATACTCTGTAGTTAAAAGCTATGCCGATGATATTATCGGCATAACTCTTACCAATGTACTTATTTTGTTATGGTTACACAACATTTATACACTCTTTTATTGGCATATGCTCTCCCTATCACTAACTGCCCATCATCATGGTCTCCTCAATCGTCATTCTATTGGTATATATTCTCCCGATAGATTCATCAAGTATCGGCGTTTAATCCATTCATCGTGTGTTTGATAGTGAAGGGCTACATCGATATCCCTTGGTCTAAGTAGGTTTTCCTGATGTATTCCTCATGTTTATTCTATCGGCATAAGAACTAATATATTCATTTCCAAAAATGACCACTCTATGCACTTAGTGAGTATAAAAGTAATTATTTTCCTCAGGGAAAAAAACTAACAGCACTAATTACTGACTATAGGAGCTCACAACTTAGCACATGTACTCTTCTATGACACATAAAGGTTCTTACCAAGCTTTGTGTGATGATAGTCACCTAATTTTGAAATATGGTCCCCTAAAGCTGGCCTCTGAATATAGATATTATGCATGGTATAATCACCCTTTCTCTTATCAATGGTACTTCAAATTTTACAAAAATTTGAAATCCCAATACATTTATTGTAGTATAGATTCATATACCTATAGCGGATGTCAGATGTTATGTGATTTCCATAAAATTACCTCAATCATATTTAGGGTCTCATCATTCTTATCACCTAAACATGGTCCTAGTAGTAGTGCTCATCAAGATCCACCTACCAACTATCCTATTGGTGTAGAGGAAATGGAACACAGTATAGATCCTTCAACAAGTTCAGTGCATTAGTCATTCGATCTTATCCTTCAGGATATTGACTTCAACATGATGGCAATGGGTTACATGGATTTGTTGACAGATTTAGAGTCGACTCCCATGCCATCTCAGTTGCACATTCTGCTGCATTCATCATTATTAGGATATGTGACAACCAGTCATGTTATAGATCTATTTGAACCTAGATGAGGCCCAACATAATTTTTAATACATTGTCAAATACTTTTGACCAACTAGACATGACATTCCTATAACCTACATGGAATCCAATCATTTTCTTAGACCCTACGATGTGAGTTTCTATTTTTTTGGGTTGATATCATCTACTATAGTGGGACCATTTAAAGTGGGCGAGAAAAGAAAATGAAAAGATAGGAGGATAAAATGGTGGGGCAATCTAATGGTCAACAAGAGTTCAACCATCTTGCATGTTCCTATGCTGCTATTACAAAAATTGGAAGACATGCAATTCCAAACATGGAATGCATGCATGTGTTTGACAGATTTAAAACACTTAATAAAAACACTTTAAAATCCCTTTTAATATACATGCTAATTTATTCGTACGTCTTGTGCTATCATATTAGCTTAGCTACATGGAATCCAATCATTTTCTTATTTCACATGTTATCACAATAAATCTGTGTTGACAAGAGTAATTAGTCAAACTAGTGGAGGGGTCGGTCACTGAATGAATGAAGGGGCTTGATGGAAAAATTAAGTGATCGAGAACATATTAGGAGAAGTCAGCCAAAAATTAGAACAAAATCGCACAATTTCTTTAGGATTTAAGGGTTTATATGTTCAGGTTTGAAGTTAATGTGGTGTCCCCTTAGATCCTAAAAACACCATCTACAAATCAACTTGCTAGCAATTTTTCTTGCAACCTTCAATCCTAAGAAAGTTGGATGAAATTTTTATCACTATCAATAGATTGAAGCTAAGAAAATATAACTCTCCAAGGCATACATGCCTTCTTCACTTTGAGCTCAACAATACTTAGGAGGGTATTCCTATGACATAGATCTATATGATTGATCAAATATTTAATGCACAATACTTTGGAGATACACAATAGTGGATGATTCTCAAACCAGTGTAATGAGAGTTAATGTCATCATATTAACACACAATCTCACCATAGATTCTAGTTTCTTACAGAGAATGAAAATAATTTACCATTAAATCAACAAAAATAAAATAAAATGATTTCAGATTTATAGATTGTTTCACTCTCCAAATAGTCTTCTAACATGGCTTAGTCTAGTGCTTGACCCTGAAGTGATGTGGTGAAGAAAACCCATCAAGTGCATCTATTTGTCATTAGAGTGCCACACATAACATCATTTCTTCCTTGTCGGCCAAAACTAGGTCCCACATATGTAATAGGCCATGAGGTTGCGGCAAGGGACCCGCCATAGAATCTTATTCTTCATCACAAGCTCATCATCTTTAAACATTTTTCCCACTAACTATCCTGAGCATGCGACAAACCATTACAGTCATCACAAATATCCACTCGCGAGATCACAGGTCCAACTGAAAATCTTT